>JANTPZ010091429.1:0-24856 GCA_025593235.1 Vachellia pachyceras
TCTGTACCGGTTGCAATTGCTGAGATAATAGGCATAGTGCATGGGCTATACTTATGCTAGAGTAGAGGTGTTCGTATGCTAGAGGTAAAATATGATTCGATTGAGGCAATTAACTTGATCCTGCGAGGAAGCACAATTGATCACCCCTTTAGGAATATTGTTAATGAAGCCAGATCCCTCTTGAACAGGAACGGGCAAGTAGTTGTCAAACATGTCCTGGGGAGGAAAATAGTGCAGTTGACCACCTAGCTAAGCTTGCCCATGATATTTTTGGGAATTTTTGTGTTTTTTGGCAACCGTTATCTTCTTTTCAGGAGGGTAACGGTGATTTGAGACTAGGGACTTTGTAACCTTTATTGTTTCTCTCTTATTGAGTTAATGTCATCCAGTTTTCTATTCAAAAAAAAAATTTTAGTCTGTTTTGCAAAATTGATCCTCACTTTAAAAAAGAAACAAAGAAATACTGCTCTCGTTGGAGCCCAACCCCTGATAGGTCATGCACTTTGCCGAAACTTCAGTCGCCGACTAGCAAAGCTCTGACACCAGGTGTCTTTTTTGGACCAACAACTTTTTTTAAAAAAAAATTGGAGTTAAGGTGATAAAGGAGATATTTGATGCCACCTTACATTGGTTCTCAAAAGGTTTTAAAACAGTGACCGGAGTTATGGCCAAGTGCTACTGCCCAGCGGCCTGTTGGAATGGAGGGGGTGCTCTTGCAAGGGTGGTCTTTGTCTGTTTTTTAAAGAAGGGCAATTGTGTAAAATTACTAAAATTTAAAAATCTCAAATTCCTACCCTCTACCCATTTTTTCATTTTTCATGTTCCACAACCTACAGAATTCATGTGGTATTTTTTTTTTTTTTGGAGATTTTGCCTTAACATTAAAGGGCTCAATTTTGTTTCATAAAATTTCTTTGTTCAAAGTTAATTATCCTTTAAAATTTAATATTTAAATAATAATTTTAAAAAGACTAAATCTAGAGGATTCAAATTTTGATGAAAAGGAAGAGGACTGGTAGGGCCTGCATGACAGGCTATTAGGTCAATCGTTGACCGTGGGGGTATACTGAAACTTTGTAGTTTGGTTAAACCCAAAGTGGTCTTATCGGATTCAGTCAAGTCCAAAGAAGTAATACACTGGAATTGGAGTAGATTGAATTGACTAGTCGGGCCGGACTGAATTTAGAATCATGTACTCAAATTAGTTGGTCTAGTCCGGTTTGGTCCAAGTTATTTTTTAGTCATTTATTTTTTTATCTTTTTATATTAATAATGATACTCACTATTATTAAATGCTAAAGATTATTGATTTATACTAAAATATTTATGTTTTGGGTTGAATTGTATATGATCTTTCAGTTTTTTTATGTTAAATTTGTATTATTAGATTAAACTTTTGCCATTTATAAATTGGGAAAAATTGCATTAAGGTCCCTGAACTACATGGACCAGTCGGGTTGGAGTTAGACTAAACCAAACCTCAGATTGTCTTGAACAATAGTCTATACCAAACCAAATGTTGAGGTTGGATATAAATCCTATTTGGTCTTGTACAGATATCCCTAATAGAGTGTGCCCTTGATAATTGTGTTGTTATGCATGGACTGTGTGGCTCTTAACCATATAAATAGTTCAATATGCTCGTGAACATCTGACCTCGAATGTGGGTGGGGAAAAAGGTTTCTTAACCCCACACCATCAATCTATTTTTCTAATTAAATACTACCACCATCAATTCTAAATGTAGGACTTAAATATAAAGGGTATAGCGATTTACTTTAGTTTTAAAGATAATAATCGATCTACCTTGTCTATTAAGTTCATACTTTTTTTTTCCTAATGAAGTCTTCTATTGATTATGTATGGTAACGTAGTTCTGATCGAGTTCTTTTCAATACAACTAATGCATACTTGAGAAGTTAACTAATTTTCTGAAATATATAAATTAGTTATTTACTTATATATATATATATATGTTACATTTACCTTTACATTACACTATTTAAAATGTCTAGCAAAGGGTAGTTCCCATTTTTGCCAGCTGGTACATATATATATTGGGGATATCTGTACGTTAATTGATGGTTAAATTTGTGTGATCTTAACAACTTCAATTTGTTTTACTTCATAATCTTTGATAGTTAACACAATCCAAGTTTGTCCACTATGGTGCAAAAGGACATGAACCAGGAAAAGGAAATTTACCCCTCAACTTTTAATTTCTAATTCACCATTTCCTCATCACACAATGTTCAAAATTGACGGCAATCTCATTTTGAGGGGTCTACATGCCAAGATGAGCACCAGTTAATCTTTTGTATAATTAATAAAGTCTTCTCCAACCATACATTTTGTATAGTTGAAGACAAATCATAGTTATCAATTAGTTTTACCAAACTGAACATGTCTATGTTTAGTACTGTCTCTTGTACTCAATAGAAGAGTTAATTTATTTTTTTTGAAGAGATTGAAAAAAACTAAATAAATTACATATTTAGAACATATATTTAAAATACTTATGTATATCAATAGATTATATATTAATTTATAAGTTAGGCAAATTATCTTCAAAAGGAATACTAAATATATCCACTAATTAATTTTCTGAATCTCCCGAAAAAAATTTAGTTGACTCTTATATTAAGGGTATGAGATAGTATTAATTATTTTAATTTGTACAGGTTGCAGTACAATTATAGAGGATCTGGAATTGTTGATCTCTTAGCTTGTTCTCTTTCACCAAATTGCACCTATCGTTTTATCTATTTCTCTTCACTTTTACCCATTACAGCAAGTTTGGAAATAAATGTAGATATGTTGGTATCTTCTTTCTTTTCTTTAAAATACATCTACATTTGTATGTATCCCTCTTTAATTATTAATTACATAACTTGCAAATCAGATGGAAAGGAAATAAGATTAGTCTCTCTCTCTCTCTCTCTCTCTCTGTTTTTTAATGGAGGTCACTGCCAAATGCTTCTCAAATCCCTGATAAAGACGCCATCCACAAAATGAAGGTAAAAAAGGTGAAAAGTGTTTATTATAGTAGTGTGTCTTGTGTCTGTAATCTCATTGTTATTTGGCGATTTCAATAGTAATAGTAGTAACCTATATCTTCCTGATATCAGCAACTCTACTTGTTTGTTCTCGTATAATCTTTGACTAATTAATAACAAATCCCATTTTGTCCAATATGGTGCAAAAGGACATGATCTGTTGGATTTTGGAATTGCCCTTCATGGGCTGAGATATTTAATAAGGCTGTTTAGCTTAATTAAATAATATTAAATTAACTAGTATTTAATTAAATATAAGGCTATTCGCCCCTCAAGTTGTATAGTCTAATGCTCCCACGCAAAGCGTTCAAAACTGGTAGCAATCTCATCTTGTGGAGCCAATCAATATGAACCACTAGTTGGTTTGTAATTGAATTTTTCTCCAAAAGTTAGTTGATCGATCTCTCCCTCCTCCCTTCATTATCCACCGTCTTGCTCTCATTATCATTAGGTTGATTAATAATTTGAACCGGTAACACAGAACCAGCAAAGGAAGTTTAAAATTTTAAAAAAGAAAAGAAATAAAGAATAAATAAGCAAGCTTAACTTGCCATTAGTATATTATCCACTTCACTGATTGATAGCCGAAAAAAGCAGAAAGCTCTCATACCTCATGGCTTTTCCATATCATGAATATAATGACAGGAACTAATGGTAAATCCAAAATCAAGATTTCAGTAGAATTACACTAAAGTAACCATCATATGTAAATCAAACCTTTATCCTCTAATTAACTTAATTGGCACTGATCTAAAGCTCAAGGCTGAAAATCATCTACGTTACCCTCAGACCCTAGGTTCTGATACCCTTCCATGGATTTATTGTTCTCATCGTAATATTTTCCACCCTCCAAAAGTCTAGTATCACTCATTCCTTGCCTTTCACCATTGTAATCATGCTTATCATATCCACCATCGTTGATGTTATGGAACTTCTGGTTCTCCTTCCTCATCTCATTATCCGGCACATCCTCGTATCCTCTTTCTGCGTACCTTGTGTTGCCCAGATAATTACCATAAGCATCCTTGTAGTAGTAGTAGCAGCAGTAGTAGTAGTTGTTATTGTTGTTGTTGTTGATGAAGTCATTCTTCTGGTTTGTGTTATAAAAATCCCTGTTGTAATATGAGTGCTTGTTTGGCTGCTTTCTCATGTTGTACTTCTCAGACTCGTCGGTCTTGTACGGCTGGTATGTGGCGGCGGCGATGGTAGTGGCGGCCGGAGGGAACTGGCCGGTGATGGTGGACTCGTGGCCGTAGAGGCCATAGTTGTTGTTGTCAGTCTCAAGGATGAAGACGGGCTCTTGCTGATGATCTGCCTTGTTGACAGATTAATCTTTTCTGTTGGGGATGAGATCATCGATTTCTTTACCATTATTGTGGCTGATGGGATGTGAGACTTTGCTGAAGAACTGACTGTCTCTGCCATGGATTTGCAGAGACAAGCGAAGTATTGTGAAGAAGAGAAAAGAAACCAAGTTTGAGAAGAGAGCCATAGAAGAAGATAGAAGATGTGGAGAGTGGAGTGTCTATATATATTATACTAATAAGTGTATTTATATATATATAAAGAAGGCACTGAAGCAGAAAAAATATAGATAGTCCCGCTTAGGAATACGGTAGAGAAATACTTTTATATAAGTTGAGTTAAATATGTAAAGGATATTATCTTATTTTACGAAAAATATTGTTAAATATACGTTTGACTTTTTTTAACACTCCACCAAACAACCAGATAGACAGGCAAACTCAAATGGGACGGAGGCTTTGCGATGATTGTGGTCCCTGTGGACCGTGCTTGATGATGAACTTTATCTAATTGAAATGGGCCATGTTTCCTTCATTCAGGTTGTTTTATTTAATCATATTAAAAGATATATAATTGTATAATATTGTCACTTTGTCAGGACCCTGCCAATTTCTTCATGGAAAAATCATTACTAGCTGCTAATATTTGTTAGTACAGTTTTAAAAAAGTCTCTAAAGTGTGCACGCTGCTCAGAGCACTTTAATCTTTTTCATTCGAAAGAATAATACTGATGAACTAGTCATAAAATTGGCCATTTAAATTTGTTTTTTTAAAACACATTTTTATATACTTCATTTAAGGTTATTTTGAAGTTTCGAAATGTTGATTTTTATCTGAATTTCTAAATTTATGTAAAGTTATTTATAAGGAGGACATGAGAGAGTATATATAGAATAACTTCAAAAAAATGACATGAATGTTAGAATAATAACAAAAGGAAAGGGTTGTTATTATCACTTACAATTTTTCCCCATACAATGTGCTCATCAAACATGATAAGCTCCAATGATCCATTAAATCTGAATTGTTCAGATATTTTGTTTATTTTTTATTTTTATGAAAAAACTTACTTTAATAAATATAAATCTAAAATAAAATTAATTTTTAACTATCATATTTTCAAATAATGATTTTTATTAAAAAGTGTTAGCTTTAAAAAAACTCAAATCGAAACCTTCCAGAACCAAATATGAATGATCTAAATCTAATTGGTTAGGAGAATTCATCATTTTGAAAAGCACTCAAATCAGTACATATCGTCATTTATATACTTTTTCATAACTTGTAAGCAAAACCTTTGGTGACGAAGGTTTAACTATATAATTACCAAAACTTGCACAGTTTTAGCTTCAGGAACAACATCGTGAATCGTGATAAAGAAAATACCGATGTGGATTATATATATTCAATGTGATGGCAGTTGTAAATATCCCAATCGGTAAAATTGATTATTATGCCCATGAATGGTGCAGTACATGATGAAAGGACAAACAAAAGAAGACAATATGAAAATGGGTACCAACTACGTAAAGTTAAATTAGGGAACTCAACATCAATTAAACTTTGTGTTTTCTGTTAAGAGAGCTTTAATTTTCCTTAATTGAGTATCACATAGCTCAAATCTAAATTAGTTGGCATTAACAAATATGAACAAGCCGTGCAAATAGCTTCTTGCAAAAACCCAGAATAAAACATCAATGACCCTATAATTTAATAGCATGAAACTTTTACTACAAGTCATTGGAGTGTTCGATCCACTTGTAATCATTAAACTATCATTACATCTGCCCATCTAATTCTAAAAAAAGGGGGGATGTGTAAAATAAAGTCAAAGCATAGTAATTGGTTTTGCTATGATTTATGGAATCAAAATTCACTGAGATGAGAGGAAAATAATAGGGAAAATAGTATTAGAGTCCCCATGGAAGCATGATAATATAAAAAAAAAGTCACATGAATTTGTCCTTTTGTTGAAGGCTCCCTTGGGATCTCAGAAAAATATGAATGTCATATGCAATTATCCTGATGTCCTTACCGTCAATTATTCAAAAAGGAAATAGGAGAACCTTTTAGTTAACATGAGAAACATATATTTCTTGGTCTAAACTCATTTTGAAAGCCGGACAAGCTTCAAACCAAGAAGCCAAGTAGTAATTTCTTCGCAATTGTCTAAGGAGACGCTGCACCGAGAAATAGAGAAGACGTCATCACTGTCGCCATCACTATCGTTAAAAGCATAATATAACGTTGCAATTGCTATCGCTATACCGGAGAAGACGCATCATTTAGAACTCGAGTTTCCAACCCAAAACTCAAGTTTATGGTTTCAAAAAAGTATAGGTAAGACGCGTGAGTGAGAGGGACGTGAACTAGTGGGATTTCATCAGTGCTCATGACTATCGTGGGCCCTGTAAGCTTTGTCCACCATATATGTGGAATGCAGCTATATATATGCGCGCGCGCGTTTTGTCATGAACACCAATTCAAAGATGAACCACATGTAATCCAATCCTTACCGAAAGGTCCTATATTTGTCCACAATTCAAAGTTTTTTTAAATAAATGAAAATCATATGTAAATTTCTTTCTTTAGTAAATACGTTTCAATTAATCTATTTAATAAATATGTCGCTTTTGGTCTTTTGATATGAACCTAGAAATGCTATATACTGCAGAAAAAATGATTTTAGCAACGATTTTTCGAGGTGATTTTGTGATTTAACTTTCAACGATGACTTTTTTTTAATTGTCATTGAAACTATACTTCAGCGACAATTTTTTTCTCACTGTTCAATGACAGTCGCTACAGGAGTGACTTTTTAAGGACAACTTGTTGCCATTGAAAGTCTTTCAGCATCCACTTTTAATATTTGTCCCCACTGGAAGTCAACCTTTTATAGTCTTCAATCTCAACCTCAAATAATTAAAAAGAAAAGTAAAAAAGGCTCTAAATCTGTGTCCTTACGCGTGATCAGGTAGCCACATGGAGAAAATGTTCAATTCAGTTAAGCAAACGAGTATATCTTAACCAAGCAGGGGTGTGTGTAGGTAATTTTTATTTTGGTTGTGCATTGAGGTGGACAAAAAATAAAACACTCAAATAGCCAAACCAAGAATAGTTATCAAGCACATGGATATATGTTGGTATGAACTCTGCAGATTTGTGCCTGCCTACATCAAGAACTGTTCATTCGCATTTAGTTATTAGTATTATTACCCCACATATTGATGTAACCACCTCTTTGTGATCGACCCCAGCCTCTTCATTTACACTTACAAAGAAGAAGACCATATATGCTTGACACCTTTTTTGAATACACTTCTCTACTTGTACGGTTAATAACAACATAGAAAATACAGGAGCCGCTATAGATACAGCATTGATGGCGTATGTCACTGCCATTCGCTTACAGTGAACTACCGCGTCCCAGTCCATATTGATAATTACATCGATACCTTTAAGTGGCAAACATATCAAATCCACAACATAAACTCGGTTTTCAAATTGAAGAGTAAGACCCATACAAGCACGTGCAATCATCACAACAACCCCAGCGGGGGGTAGAAATTCTCATATCATAAGGTAAAATAGAAATAGTGAAATCATATTTATTGACACAATTATAAGATAGAAACGAATGCGCAACTCCAAAATCAAATAAGGCAATAATATCATGACCTTAAAGAGAAATAATACATCTGATAACATTGGGAGACACTCTGATCTCCTCGTTGGTCATGGCATAGACTCTACCAGGAATAGTGGGACGGCTGCTTAGGTTGCTTTGCTGTTGTTGCCCCTTTGGATAATAGCACGCAATGTGTCCAAACTTATGACACCGATAACACTGCTAGCATTTACCAGCATGAGTCTTCCCACACTTTTGTCATGAGCCATTTAACACTTGGGGCAAACACAGTGGATTCACGGTGAGACAATTGACTTCCTCCAGCGTGACTCCTCTATCCTTGTCTCTTTTGTACAAAACTCTGCCTAGTCCCACACTTATGACTCTGGTTGCAGCCCTGACTCTAACTCTGATTATTCCTACTAGAGCTCCCAACACCTCCAAAACTAGCCCCTCACAGCTTAGATATACCTCCCACAGGTCTAATAAATGACAAAAACTTTCCCTGGCTGTTCCTACGCTTCACATCATCAATTTCGCGCTTCATATGTGTCGCCACCCATAGCTGAGTACAAACATCTTCAAAGCTTTTGAATGGCTCCAAGCATATGACAAGCCTTAGCTTCGGTCTAACCTTGATGATCAGCTGTCGAGACTTCCACTCCGGGTCATCCTTTTGTTGTAGATATGTCATGTATCTGGACAAGTTAATAAAAGCTGCAATAAACTCATCTTCATGTATGTCATCTTGTTGAAGGGCAAAGAATACAGTCTGCTTCTCATGCCTCAAGGTTGGAGGAAAATAATGATCCAGAAATTTTGTTATAAATTCGTTCCAAGTAGTCCTGAAGTCATCCAATCCACCTATGCTCTACCACCATCTTTGAGCATAATCCCTTAACAGAATAATGCTACCTGAGCCTTCTGATACTCATTACACACTACATCTCGGAAGATTGTCTCTAAACTATCAATCCAAGCTTTTGCCTTGGCTGTATCCAAATCTCCATGGAATTACTCAGGATTGTGTCGATGGACATTCTTCCAAAACCTACATATCGTTAAGTCTTCTTGACCCGAAACGGATGATATCGGGTTAAGGAAGCACTGGTGGTGGCATGTATGAAGTGCGAAATTGATGATGTGAAGCCCAGGAACAGCTAGGGAAAGTTTTCGTCATTTACTAGACCTACAGGAGGCATATCTAAGCTGTCAGGGGCTAGTTTTGGAGATGCTGGGAGCTCTAGCAGGAATAACCAGGGTTAGAGTTAGGGCTGCAACCAGAGTCAAAAGAGTAGGCCCAGGCAGAGTTTTGTACAGAAGAGACAGGGATAGAGGATTAATGACGGAATCAGTTCTTCTTGTGGTCACCATTCGCTACACCTAAGGATGAAAGCCACCATGCCATATGAATATACACTCAATGCAATACAATAAAAAACAAAGAGGAGAATATGTGTGAAAGAATATATTCCCACTATATACAATGCATCACATATCATAGAATTATATACTTTGATATACCAAATTTGTAACCACCTCTTTGTAAATCTCAAATAAAAACTCCTTTAATGAGTATTTATCAATGTAGATTAATATTAAATAAATCAGTTAGAAAGTCTACCATGATTATGAAAAATTCTCAATTCTTCCACAATGATAACATTATATCTCTGATAAGTAATTTGTGAATGCATAACATAAAATCATCAAGTATAAAAGGCAACAAGCTTTGACAGCATGAAATAACCTGTTGAAATCAATGTTTGCAAAATGAGCCCTATAGATGGTAATATACTTCAATCAGTACATAAATAACAAAGGAGGCTTTACAGAGATATGTCGAGATATCTAAGTCCTTGTAGTTCTCCCCGACGTACAAGCACCGAAACTATTCCTTAAAAAAATATTAAGAGCAATGGGGTGAGACAACAGTCTCTATAACCAAATTGATTGTACATACCAAAGTGTGCTAATGAGGTGTCAAATGGGACAAACTAAAATAGAGATGCATATAATGTTATAAATAAGTCATTTAAATCTCTTATGTAACAAATCATCACTTTATTACTAAAATATTATTCGTTTCGATGCAACTGTAGCCACCCACCAATGTCTTAGTAATTAGATATGGTCTATTTCAGTGTAGCCAAAGCCATTTAATGATTTTGCTCATGTGGATGCAGCCATAGCCACCCACCAGTGCTTTTTTAACCCGATATCATCTGTTTCGATGATTCGTAGCCATCTAACGATCCGTTTTGGTGCAGCCATAACCACCTCATAGTTTTTGCTCATGTGGATGCAGCCGTAGCCACCATCCAGCATCTCATATCTTAGATATAATCTGTTTCGGTTTCAGCCATAGCCACATAATGGTTTTGCTCTCATGGATGTAGTCATAGCTACCAATCAACTTCCTTTTTATAAATATATATATATATTTCCAAAACCACTAATTCCACATGTCTAATAGAATATGCATAGATCATTTCATTGCAGCTAAATATCACATTAACTTAAAAGCCAAACATCCGTATATATGATAAGTGGAAAGTGGTTAGCTTTCGCCAAACAAAGATAACATTATCACAACAGAAATCCCCATGCTCAAAACCAAGAATTTTTCTCAATTAATCTACACAATTTAACATTACCATACTTTAGTTTAATAACTAATTTAATTGGTAAAAATAACAATTTAGGGATTGAAACCCTTTTAGAATTTCTAATACCACTATAGGCCACCACTAAATATATATATACACACACGCACACACACACATATATATATATTTAAAGCCAAAATTCATTCTAGAACTTAAAATACTCATAAAACAAAATTTTTAATAATTTCTTAAATATCAAATTTTATAAAAAAATCCTCACATACATTAATATATTTTAAAGCTATTAATATCTTAATACAAAAAAGATAATTTCACACTAAAAATTCCAACTTTAAAATTTTAAACCATCAAATAAAATATTTAACTCACAAATAAAATTATTATTATATCCAACAACCTCAAATAAAATATTTAACTAAATTTTAATTATTTAAATACCCTATATATTAGGAATTTTATACCGAAAATAAATACATAATTTTCTAAAATTTTTCATATATCAAATAAATAATTCTACTCACTTAAAAATTAAAAATAGAATGGTCTCTACTAATACATGGCTTTGATAAAAATCTAACAGGAAAATATATACATAAAAAAATATTCTCTAATAAACATAATATTATTACCATTAGAAGAAAAAAAATATTTATAACAACTTTTATAAAATAAATTAACTGAAAATAAATCATTTTACATACCTAAATAATCCCACAAATAGATCCTTGAGACTGAAAAACACCTTCCTCCCTCTCCTTTCTTCCTCCTTCCAGCACACTCCTCTCTCTCTCTTCTTCATCTCTCATGCTACTCCCTCCCTCTCAGTAACAAATGAAATGGGTGGGGTATTTATAATACCTCCCCCGTTACATTCGACAGTCTTCTTCTATTTTATTTTATTTTGTTACTTCTTATTCACTCAACCTCTGGCTCCGTTCTCTTCTTTATCCCTTTTCTTGCACGCCACCTTGACACACTCTTTATTTTTTTCTTCTCCTTCGATCCATCAATCCTTCCTCCTCGATTTTCACATACGCAACCTCTGACCTTTTTTTTTTTTGGTTAAGATGTTACAATTGACAAGAGCTATAGAGATCAGTTGACCCACCATTACGGAATTTGATCGTACAAAGCAAATAAAAGACTGAAATTCCCAAAAAAAACAAAAGAAGAATAATTTATATCTCTCAAATTGATGTATTCTTCCCAGTGGCATGCTATATATTGGCTAAGATTTTTAGGGGATAAATAGGGCAAATTAAGATGAACATCACATTGTAACAATATCAATCAAGTAATATATCTATATATGTAGATTAGTTATAGCCTTCGTATATAATCAAGTTGCTATATGTAGCATGACCTTGTTACTATTGGAGCATCCGGCGCTGAACAGGCATTTGCCAATATATTTATTGATATTATTCTCAAACAAATGAAGGAGGATTAAGTACCTCTCAACATATGTAGACAACCATGAATTGAAATATCTCAGTAAAGAGCTAACTTCACAAAATAAAACTGAGAAAAAAAAAAGCATGTGAAGAGGGAATGAATAATGATGATAGGTTCCAACCCACATAGGAGACAGGAAAGAGTCAAAAGGGAAGGAAATAGGAACAAATTGAAGTAGAAGAAAACATAAAAGTTTTTACAAGCAAAAAAAAAAAGAAGAAGATAAAATAAAGTGAATGAGCAAAAGAAGCGAGTAACGATGAAGCATGAGCGGGCTCATAATAAAAGAGATTAGCTCAGAAGGACGAAGAGAGACCGACCCACAAAGAAAAAAAAATGCCATTTCTTCTTGAAATGATTGACAAAGGTAAAATGACTCTCATAAGCATTTTATTAATTTTTTAATTACTTAGAGGACCTTTTTACATAGGAACATTAAGAAAAGGTAAATAACTCTTCGTTCTGAAATTTGACATATTCAATGTGGCTCAAACAATGAACAAGCTAATAAACAAGATGGATCAAGTGAACAGTGATTCATGGAAAATTACAAGGAATTTAATTGAAGTAAAAATACTTTCAAGGGCCAAATAATTAAAGTGATGCCTTTTTTTGTGGCATAAGCCCGGTAACTTATCAACTCTTCAACGAATTACAAATCAAACTAATTTGAATTAGGTTATGGGAAAACATTCCAAAAGAATCAAACTCGCAAACTTTGATTAACCAAGACTCATCACCATTATTGATCGGTGGTTAATCAAAGTGATATTTTGTTTATATATTCTTACCTCTCCATTAGTGATTGCTAAAGCTAACAAAGACTCATCACCAAGTAAGACTCCCCAATTCCTGCATTGTTCACCTCCTTATTCATATCAAGTAATTAATGATTTAATGAGAATACTCAAAGGAAAATAAAAAACACAGTTTTATTGGCAAATGAATCAATCATGCATTCATGCTTAAATAGTGCTCAAGTCAGAAAGGAAAGAAAGTGACATTTTGAGTACTACTTGATGCATATCATCAAAAATCAATTACACCATTTTTCAAAAAAAAAAAATTTAAGGTGGGAAGAGAAATAATACAGAGAAATTTTCATGTTGTGTGTTTCATGATGTATTTCGTCTAATGGTGGTGACATTCTGTGAAACATAGAACTGGAGTTGTTGCTGTTCATTTAGAGAAGGATTTGATTTTTTTTTTGGGGTTATAAACCATCCGTAACATATTTTTTTATTAAGATACATATATCTTTATATGGAAAGCAACTGTGTTTTAAGGCACTGTTGGGTATCTCTTACAATGAATATTTAAATCTTGATTCATCATATTGTAATGGACTAACTATTTATGCTATACACAATCCTCAGTTGGTATCTATCATATACTATTTAGGGAAAGTTACTAACTAGTTTTGTTGTATTTAATAAGTTGGGCTGAGATCAATTATGAGAAGCTCTTTCTGCCAGTTAGATTTCTTTTCTTTTCTTGCTTGCTAAATACATTTGGAATAAAAGTCACTCGAATATTAATCAAGCTACTGGGTTACCAGGATATCGAGTTTGCCGAGATGGGATCTGATGAAACGAGCAAGAGAAGCCACAGTACACTTGCAGCATCAACAACATCAAGCTGATGGAAAAGCACAAGATCTGAGGAAACACCCAACTGTGAGTTTCTCCAAAGCTTCTAGACCCTTCTTCTCATCTCTTGCTGTAAGCACCACCTTCACTCCAGCTGAAGCCAATTGGTTCACTGTCTCTATCCCAGTCCCCTTGTTCCCTCCACTCACCACTGCATACCTGAACACGCACACACATTTCGTTTATCTGAAGCAACTTATTTTAAGCAACTTTCTGTTGTACAAGAGAAATATATGTATTCGACGAAAAGATGCCGAAGGCCAATTGAAGATTCACTCGTTACGCACATGGATATTGAATAACTTTACACCTATCTTAGGGTTTTCAATTATATGCAGAATATGGGATATTGAATAACTTAACATCTATCTTACGAAAAAATAATGAATGCCAATTGTGATCCTCTCCTTCTATATATATATGTGTGTGTGTGTGTAATTTTATGCTTAAGAACAGAATATGGGAAATAATGAAAAAGAGAAGATAAGTAAGTGGTACTACAACACACCTTTGAGTTGCTTGTGGCTGTGCCATTGATGAGGAATTTGAGCAAACTGATTCTTCTGCTGTGTCTTCAATTAAATTTGTTTTGCAAAAGGCTCTTATAAAACAGATATGACAACTGTTCCATTAGAAAATATCTAATTAATATTATGCCCATTTGGGAACGTGATAGAGAAGTAATTTCACATAAACCGAGGTAAATATATGGAGGAGATTATCTCGTTTTGCGATAAAACACTGTTGAACGTACGTTTGACTTTTGAAAATATTGTTCTAAATAAGCCCATTATATTTGATCTCTTAAATTTATTTTTACTTTATTAAATTTAAAACAAGTTCTTTTGATTTCTTCTTTAAGAATAAAATAATACAAATTTTTATAATATCAATAAATATGGGACCAACATTATATTAAAATCAGATATCTTCAACAATTGGTCCCAAAATCAAAAAGTCAATAGTAACTATGAAAATGAAATGATGGGACTATTAATAAGTGTGAGTTAGGAGTTACGGATTCGAAGATATTTTACGGATTTTAAAATCGTTTTTATCTTGATTTGATTGCCCAATGACAGAACGGGATTTCTAAACATGCACTAAATTGCCTTCACGTGGGTGATTGGGGTTTCAAATGAACAAATGCCTACCCTCTGCCTTGTCCTTCTCGTCGGGGGTGAGAATGGAAATTGAAAAATGGAACACTTTTTACGTTTAAATATGACATTTCGTTTATAGTTTAAATAAATTTTTATATTTGTAATTAAAGTAAGTATATTTTCATGACTTTAATGCACCAAATTCCTCTCAACTTTAGATTGATTGTATGTAACTTTCTGACTTTTAAAAAGTACTTACATTATGTATTTCACTGTGTATTTTTTAAAATGGCCTAAAAAATATAAAATACTTGAAAAAATATTTAAAATATTTATTTGAGCATGAATTTTTCAAAAGCAAACGTATAATGCACTTAAATTTATTGATCAAATATCCATCGTTATTTTTAAAATCACACAGTATATAATAAAAAATTATAAAAATACAATATAAAAATCGTTAATTTTAACAGCAGTGGCATTGATAGATAAAATATAAAACATCAAGGTTCTTAAATTAAAATTTTAAAAATTAGGAAGTTTATGTGTAACTGACTCAAAATTCATATGGGTTTTTATCTATTTTAGCCTTTTCTTATTATCTAACTCAAGTTAGATAGTAGAAAATAACCAAACTAAATTAATAAAATTATTTTGATTCGATTTCAGGTTAAAACTAAAATTTTTTTTTTTTTGTAAGGGTATCCAACCAGCATACATGAGATCTCAGATTCGAACCCTAAATGCAGCAATGTTAAAATTTATTAGAAGAACTTGCCTCTCAATAGGTTCCACAAATGCTCAATCTCAATTAATTAGTTAGTCAACCATTTGGTAATAGGGTAAAAAAAACGAGTCCAATGGCCAGAAGCAAATAAAAAAAACAGCTTCGAGTAGCTATTTCAGCTGATAGAAAAATAATCATTGTTTCTGAGACATCCCTGATTCTGAGAGGAATACGGATGCACCTCTAATACTATGTTAGTATTCTATACTAAGGTTTAGTGTTAGCGCAGAACAGTAATCATTCAACGTTTTATATCAGCGTTTTACGACTTTGTGACACACCAACCCAATTCTGTTCACATCCCCTCTCAGACCCAAAGGGTATTAATAAGAATTGAGATCCTCAAGGGCCATAGATCCTTAACGACTTTGCGGATTGAGGTGGCCCCAAAAAAAAAACACTCAAACCAATAATAGTAATCAAGCACATGGAAATATGTAGGTATGAACGCTGCAGATTTGTGCCTTCCTCCATCAAGAACTGTTCATTTGCATTTAGTTATTAGTATTATTAGCCACATGACTGACAAGAGCGATAGAGATCAGTGTTGACCCACCATTACGGAATTTGATCGTACAAAGCAAATAAAAGACTGAAATTCCCCAAAAAAAACAAAGGAAAAATAAGTTATATCTCTGAAATTGATGTATTCTTCCCAGTGGCATGCTATATATTGGCTAGATTTTTAGGGGATAAATAGGGCAAATTAAGATGAACATCATATTGTAACAATATCAATCAAGTATTATATCTATATATGTAGATTAGTTACAGCCTTCATACATAATCAAGTTGCTATATGTAGCATGACCTTGTTACTATTGGAGCATCCGGCGCTGAACAGGCATTTGCCAATATATTTATTGATATTATTCTCAAACAAATGAAGGAGACTTGAGTAACTCTTAACATATATAGACAACCATGAATTGAAATATCTCAATAAAGAGCTAACTTCACAAAATAAAAATATAAAAAAAAGCACTTTATGAAGAGGGAATGATGATAGGTTCTAAACCACATAGGAGACAGGAGAGAGTCAAAAGGGAAGAATAGTGAACAAATTGGGGTAGAAGAAAACACTGAAGTTTTTACAAGCAAATAAAGATAAAATAAGGTGAATGAGCAAAAGAAACGAGTAATGATGAAGCATGAGCGGGTTCATAATTAAAGAGATTAGCTGAGAAGGATGAAGAGAGACAAACCCACACACAAAAACATGAGCCATTTATTTGAAAAACAAACTTCTTGAAAAGGCTAACGACAGTAAAATCACTCTCAAAAAAATTGTTTAAAGGTAAACTTGAGCCAAAAATTATTTTAGAGTACTAAATGCTATTGAAAAATTAAAATACTTCCAAGATAATGGATGCAGATTTACCTTATATAGATTAAAATGGGTCGTTTTACATATGATGCGATTAAGATGCCAAACAGATCTCCTACTAATTATCTTCATATTACGGAGATCATGCTCAACGATCATGTTATGCAACATTTAAAAGGGAGAGACATGAGTGCGATTGTAGAACAGGCCAGACGGGCTGCCATGGGGCAACAAAGCTAATTTAACAACATTAGAAGCACCTTCTTCAACAGAGAAGAAGCCTGTATTGGCATTGATACCTGTCTTCACAAAGCCAGGGCAGAGACAATTGATGCACACATTTGGGTACTTGATTGCCAGAATTCTTGTGTAGCCAATCAAAGCAGCTTTTGAAACTTTATAAGCTGCCAATATCTTAGGCCAACCTTTCCTCTCATGTGAACCTTCTTTCAAGTCTTTCAGAAACTCTTTCACTACTCCATTCACTTTCTCTTCAGTTAGCTTGTTTGCATCACTCAACTCTTCTTTTGCCCATTCATTTGATAAATTCTGAATTTTAAAACAGTCAAACCACTGCCTCAACTAATTAAAGAATATCAAACAACCAAGGGATAATATGTGAAAAATCCCTGTTTAAATATTGGTTAGAAAGATCTAAGTTGAAGTGTCATACTTATTGTATATAGAATCTTATAGAGTACTGATATTATATCATATTATTTTAGCCACAAATTTTTAAATAGGATTCTTTCACAGTTTAACCAACAACTAAAGTACTTGGATATGAAAATTGAAGATATTAATCTCGTCAAAGGTTTCAATGAAAAAATTAATCTTTCCATCCTTGTAATATTGGTTAAATTATAATTCAAACCTTGAATTTTGACTCAGTGTAATGTAGTTCATATAATTTTAACTCAGTTAAACCTCCAATTTAAATTTTAAATTACCATAATTAATTCATATAGTTTTAACCATTTAAAACTTTAGTTCATAAGCTTCATCAACTATAAAATTTTATTTTTTTTTCAAAATATAGGCACTAATATTTTAAATCATTAAACTAAAAGATTAAGCTGTGTCAAATCAAAGTTTAAGAAATGAATTACAACTAGTTTATTAAATTATTGGGATTGATGAGCTTCCCCAAATTAAAGTTTATGGAATAAATTAAAATCAAATCAAAATTATAAGGACAAAAGATTATATATATGTTTGGTTTGTTTTCAGTCTTATATTGTTTTTAAAAACAAGTTTTCAAAACAAAAAATTTTAAAAAATTATGTTTGGATAATTGTTCTTAAAAGGGAAAATTAATCTTTTAGTTCTTAAAATTTTGATCTAGTTGTAACTCAATCATTAAAGTTTAACTTGATTCAACTCAGTCTCACATTTTTCACTTAGTTGTAACAGAACGCTGGTGCGTGAGTCTCGACGCATTCCTTCTTCATCTCCATTGCAACAGAACGCACGCACGAGAGCTGAGAGAGATTCACGACGAAGGAGAGCTTGCTCGGAGGGAGTGCGCTTGGCTATCTGCTGTGCTGCAACTGTGAGAAGGTTGCAGCTGTCGCGAGAGGAGGCGCCGAGGAGTGAAGAGTGCGGCTGAGCTGGTTTGTCGTTTCTGAATGGGCCACTGAAGTTTCATCCTCAGCCTTGAAGCAACGGACTTGGGATAAACATTCTTTGCCTCTGTTCACTGTTATTCGTTGCTCATTCATGGATTTAATTTCTAAAATGCCTTGCTCTTGTGACCTAAAGATGTTGAGAAGCAAAACAATCTGTTCTAGGATTATTTTGAACCATTGTATGGATTGAGATTGAATAATATTATCTTTGGTGATTAGTGAAAATTATATGTTAATTTTATCTTGTGCTTAATATTTCTAATTAATTGACCATCACTTAGATTGATTTGTTCAATTGAATTAAGCTTGAGAGAGTTAATTTAATTGTTAGACTTAAATAAAATTATGCTAGACTTGAAATTTAAATAATCAAATGGATGGTTTGTTAGTAACATAGAGATATAGTTATTAACCTAGCATTATCATATTAAAGTTGTTGCGTAATGAATATTTTCCTTTGACTGTAGCAAAAGATTGTGCATGTTAAATGATAATATTAATTTGGTTATGACTTGAGAAAGCTTAATCAATTGGTTTTTGAACCTTCCACAAACATATTATGTCATTTAATCACTAATAGAGTTGTATGTATTTAATTCTCATGAATTGCATTGGTGAAAAATAATCCTAGGTATCTCTCATCGTTGAATTAAAATCACAATTCGTCCGTCTCATTTCATTGTTAGTTGTAGTGAACTTAGTAAACCTTTAGGACATAAAGTACTCAATTGATTCACTCAATCTAATTAATCACATAATTGCATTGATTATCTCATTTATGCGTTAGTCCTCGTGGGAACGATATTTTTATACTACTTGCGACCTGTACGCTCGCGGTAAGCTACAAGGCGAACACTAACCCAATCCCCTTGTTACCTC
This sequence comes from Vachellia pachyceras, assembly GCA_025593235.1. NCBI lineage: Eukaryota > Viridiplantae > Streptophyta > Magnoliopsida > Fabales > Fabaceae > Vachellia > Vachellia pachyceras. The sequence continues at coordinate 19,448 of JANTPZ010091429.1, forward strand.
CACTCACCGCTGCATACCTGAACACGCAAATACTACTTCTCAGTTTATTTTAAGTGATTTTAAGTGGTACAAGATAAACATGTGCATCCGAGAAAAATGCTGAAGGTTAATATTCATTCAATTACCCGCATGCATGTTGAACTTTACATCTATCCAGGGTTTCAATTATATACAGAAAAACATCTTGTGTTTGTGATCCTCACCTATATATTATATAGATGCTTAAGAACAGAATATTGGAAATAATAATGAAGAAGAGAGGATAAGTGGTATAACAGCACAACTTTGAATTGCTTCTGACTGTGCCATTGATGAGGAATTACAGCAAACTGCTTCTTCTGCTGTCTTTCAATTAAATACGGCTTTTAAAAGGCTCTTATAAAAAGTATTTCGCCACAAGAAAATATCTACATCAACTTGTCACCAATAAGTCAAAAAGTCAATAGTAACTATGAAAATAAAATGAAGAGCCTATTTTTTAGTTGCCCCCACCTGTTGGCAAAAAAAAAAAAAAAAGTTGCCCCCACCTGAGTGGGGTTTGAAGTGTGGACGGTTACCAACCGTCTGCCAGATTCTTCTCGCCAGGGGTGAGAATGGAAATTGATTCAACGGAGGAAGGAAGTGGTTTAAAGTTAGTGGTCAGAACAGAGTTAAATGGGTGAGGGATAAATAAATTAAAAAATATAATTTAAAATTATATTCATTTTACAATAAAATTAAAATTAATAATATACCTGTTACTTATCTATTATTTAACATTTTTTACAATTTTAAAATATCAAATATAGGGTAAGAAGTGAATATGAGATTTATATTTATTCATATTTCATACACATGTAATCTTTTTTATATTTATTTTATTTTCTTTTTCTTTTTATCTTTTTAAAATTTATCTTTTTCTTTTCTTGTTTTTCTCCTTTCTCCCAAGTTTCACCAGAAGTTTTCTCCTCCCAACACTCAACCATGGTCTTTTTCTTCTTTTTCTTTATTTTTCTCTTCTCCCAAGTCCCACGTGAAGTTCTCTCCTCCCGACACTCAATCTTTTCCTTCTATTTCCTTATTCTTCTCTTCTCTCCACGTGATGGTTTTGTCCCCGCAACAATCAAACATCCATCACAACTCATTGCTGCCAGACGGACTCATGCCTCGAGAATCAGTCTTAAAATTTTACTTTCTGCAGTGAGGGGAACTCGACTAAGCACAGAAGAATGGGGTGTGAGTCACCACTTTACACTCTGTTTTACAGAAATTCTCTAAAGTCCAAAAATATATTTAATAATATGAAATAATATTCTTCACATATTTATCTAGATTTACGTAAAATTAATTCTTTACGGCTTTTTCAAACGAGCGTATCAACTATGGAATTAAAACAGAAGCCGGCTTCAAATCTCTATTTGAAACAGAGGGAGAAGGCTTATAAGAATATGCCCTACACCCTCGTGTGAAAACCCCACCACCTTCTAGACACAAATGATAACTCTCTAATTTTTAGTATATTTTTGATATATTTAAAGAGTTATCAATATAAATTTAAAAGATTCTGATTTTAAAATTAGAAATCTATCTGATAATGGATTATCTTAGGGTTCATTATTTTGAAAAGATTTTAAATTTATATGCATTATCCTAAAAATTCATCAAATCATTGAGATAATAATAATAATTAAAGCTTTTATTAATTTTTATTTCTATTTTATTTTACTTTATTTTATTTTTATTATCTTGTTATATTTTCAGGAAGCAATGAAAAAAGTTTATCTTGGCAAATCAAGAAGAAATGAAAGATTAAAGAATAAATAAAGATCAAGAAATCAAAAAAAAAAAAGGAAAAGGATGGAATCTCGACTTATGTGTTTGAAAATTACGAGCGCGTTTGAAAATTAATTGGAAAGGTTATTTTACGCACATCAAAATTAGTATGTGAGAGGAGTTATATCTCGACTTATGTGTACCATGAAAAAAAGGTGGAAAATAAATGTCCCCAAACAGGCTGTACCTATTACATCATGACTGGACAAATTAAGAGCTTGTTTGGATGTCATTCATGAAAGATATGTTTGGTTTCAAAACCTAGGTTTTACTTCAAAACCTAGGTTTTGTCCAATTACTCACATTTTTTAAAAAAACTATTTTGGATACAAAACTTCGATTTGAAATTTAGGTTTTGAAAAATCTATTTTCTTGTCAAATCACATATCTCTCCTAATAAATTTTCCCTTTTCTACTTTTTCTTTCTTTCTCTTTCCTCTTTCTTACTTACTTTTTGCCTCGAACTCCGTAAAAAAATAACTTCCCAAACACAATTTTTAAAACCTAGGTTTTACTTCGTAATCCATAAAAGCTATTATCTAAAACCTAAGTTTTACCTCAAAATCAGTAAAAGTTATTCTAAAAAGAATTTTCAAACAAAACTAAATTAAGAGCTTGTTTGGAAGCTATTTTGAAACCTAGGTTTCATAGAATCCGAGGTAAAAACTAGGTTTTGAAAAGTGATTTATGTTTGGAAAGTTATAGCTTTTACGGATTCCGAGGCAAAAAAGTGGGTAGGAAAGAGGAAAGTATGAAAGAGAAAATCTAAGTTTCAAACCTAGATTTTCAAACCTAGATTACCAAAACCAGATTCCAAACGAGCCCTAAACTTGATATGTAGTTGAAACCCTCTTATTGCCGCCACCCACTCACATGTATGCATGTGTGTTACCAATGAACCGATCACACACTGCACAATCATACATAAAAAATATGATTGCTGAGTTGGGACTTCAAAGTAGAAACAAAGTGAGCATGAGATTCTGCCTTTGATGGCGCTATTTGACCGCCAGTTTTAAAGTCTTACAAGCTCGTTCAACAGTATTTTTTCATAAAATAAGATAATATTTTTCATAAATTTACCTCGATTTATGTAAAAATACTTCTCCAATGTATTCTCAAACGAACTCAATATCATTTTTAAGTGTTATTTTAAATGACCAATGTTTATCAAACAAAAATAAATTGAAAACCGAGAAAACCAAAATGAATTCAGTTTGATTTAGTTTACTCTTTGTTTGAAAACACTACACCTTTACTACTCTTAAAGTGTGTTTGGATTAACTTCTTTTAAGTGATTTTAAGCAATTTAAGGTAAATTTATTATAGGGGTTTTGCCTCGGTTTATTTAAAAGTGTTTTTTTAACTTATTATGGTAATTATCCCACTTGTTTTATTTCAACGTATGTTGTGCCAATAAAATTTTTCCCACCCCCTAACGATTCCCAATTTGGACTTTAGTATAGCAATAAGTCCAAAGCGAATAAAAAAATAAACCAAAAGACAAGGAGCATTAGGCCAGAAGACAATGCACATGCTAGATCAGAGGGCAATGCACATGATAGATCTTTCATTGCTTTTTAAGGTTTTACTAGAGATAATACTCAATTAACACATAAAACTAAGAACAAAATAACGAAGTACAAGGGTATAAATGAAATGAATAAAAATCTCCAATTTGTTTTTCAAATTAATCAACTTCTCCGGCTGATATATCATCATGCTATCACATATATCAGAACGTGTATAATCTAGAATAATTGACTTTCTAGTAAAGATTGAGTTAAAAAACCTCAAGCAGCTCCCAATAAGTGTTTGGTTTGGATTGGTAAGGATATACACGGGATCTTACCACCCGAAGGTTTCTAAAAATACCCAATTCAGATTAGTCAATTATTTGGACACTTCGTAATAAAGTTTAAAAAAAGTTCTGAATATCATATGGTGAAAGGCAAATAAAAGAAATCTCAGATTGTTATTGCAGTTGATAGAAAACTTATCGTTGTCTTTGGTACGTCCTGATGTTGAGAGGATTACTAATGCACCGTTCCTAAGGTTTAGTGTTTTTTTTTTTTTTTGATACAACCTAAGGTTTAGTGTTAGTGCAGAACGTTAACCATTCAGCCGAAAGCCTTAGGTATCAGCCTTTTACGACTTTGTGACACAGCAGGCCCAAAGTGGATCCACGCCCTCTCTTAGACCAGAGGGGTAACACTCTCTCTTCGTGAAATTTTGATGACATGTATTGACCATAATTTACAAAATGAATTCCACTGCAACATTAGAAGATCCCAATCTATGGATGTAAATAGGAATTGAGATCCTCAAGGGCCTTAGAGGGAGCAAGAACCAATGTTTAAGCTAAATTCATGTTCAGGAACAAAGAAAGAAGGAAACGATTTTCCTTTGGATAAGGCTTGGTTATTGATGTTTAAATAATAGGGTTTTCTCTAATGGAATTAGCATTGTTTTTAATGCTAGCTCCATTAGATAAAACCCTACTTGTCCCATCAAGTAGGATTGATAATATGAATCACACGACGTCATTATACTCTATTGTTGATAATTTCTCCTAAATAGTTGCCATTCTAACTGATCCATGAAGTTGATCAGTAAGAATCCTATCCATTCTAGTATGACTGTATATCCATCTCAGCATCCCCATCTCAGTCACCTCCACTTTATACTCATGTCCCTTTAAAGTTCAATGTTCACTATCATATAGCATTACAAGCCATATAGTTGTATAACAGAACTTTTCTTTTACTATATTAAGTACTTTCCTATCATAGATAACTCCAATAGCTTACATTAATTTACACTATCCAACTTGAATTATATGATTAATATCACCTTCAATTTTTACCATTTTTTTTGTATAATTGATCACATATATCTAAATTTTGTCACTTGTAGAATGGTTTAATCCCCAAATCTCATCTCCAAATTACTTCCAATTTGTCTCTTATTAAAATTACAACGCATATATTCAGTCTTACTCATACTCAAAGGAAAACCCTTTGACTTCAAAGCCCTTCACTAACAAAAGGTATGTTACATCTCAAAGCCCTTCATCTCAAGTTTATATTTCATCTCTTATCTTGATTCGGCCTAAAGAACTATATCATGAACAAAAGATATGCATATAGGATCTCTTTTTGATAAGCTCAATTAGAACATTAAGAGCTCAAAAGTGACTGTGAGCCAATGATTATAGAAAAATCTGTGCCTCACCCCCAACTTTGCAACACTGGTGGTTTCTTAGACATCAACCTAAGAAAAATGATCGATACAATTTCACCCTTTTTTTTGTCAATCATGAGATATTCATCTCCTTTTCTCTCACATAAAAGCAGTGCCTTGACAAGATCCACCCTAAGCTTAGCCAGAAAAATGTCAAGGAGATAGGCGAAATTGAGACAAAAGTTCCTATGGCAGACAGTTTACCCGCTTCAAAAAGGCCAAAGTGCCAATGATTAAGCTTAGAGTTCGGTAAAGATATATGGAATTCCTCTTCCTCTTCAATTTTGATTCCCAAATCGTAAATTCATGTTTTGATAACTATATGGATCCCCTGCATTTAGCATACATGTAGTA
>JANTPZ010091430.1:0-15084 GCA_025593235.1 Vachellia pachyceras
ATAGTCGTATTCAGCGTACAAACGTTGAGCTGAGGGAGTCTCAATAGTCAGCTGTAGACCACACTGCCTCATTGAGGGTGACCATGGAGGGGCGTGACAGGCACCCCGGCCGACTCCCGGGTTTGGGTTTAGGGCGACCCGAACCATTATCTGTGGTGGTCGAGGATATGAGGTTGGGACTTCCTCCTCTGCTACTGCGTCCCAGGCGACTACATCTGGACCTCGGCATCACAGCGCACTAGAGGCGGATAGAGATGACTTGCAAGCGCAGTTGCAGCAATAGCAGTAGAAGGAGCAGTCGTTCATATCGCGGGTGCAGGAGGCAGAGACCCGAGTGCGCTTCGAGATGCAGTCCCAAATGGAGATGTGGAGGCAGGCTGCGAATGTCATGCTGCAGATGGCATTCCGGGCTGTCTTCCCTGTCTTTGCTCCACCTGAGCTACCTCCGCTGCCGGCCATGGCCTCGGACCACCAGTACCTCCATTATCCCCAGCTCCCCAGCACCTTAGCCCTCCAGCGGATAGTTGATTTTTTGTATTGTTTTTTTAATTTTTGATACAAATTTTGTTTATTTATTTAAAATTTTGTTTTATTATTGAACTTTATTTAAACGAGATTTTAAATATTATTAATAGTATAATTTTACAAATTAAAGTTAAATAATTTTACAAATGATTAAGTAAAATAAATATTTAATTAACAAATAATTTTACAAGTTAAAGTTAAATAAATTTTTATTATGAAATTAAATTTGATTCACTTTACTTAAAGTTAAAAAATGAATTAATTATTATTTAAATTTTTAATAATTATTATTAATTGTTGAATTTTACTAATATTTAAATTTTGAATGAAATAACAAATAATTTTATGAATATTTAAATTTTGAATAATTATTATTAATTTTTGAAAAAAATTAATTAATTATTACTAATATTAGAGTTGATAAAGATGAATAAATAAATCAGGTGCGTAATTTTTTTATTTTTTTTAATGTTCAACGTATTTGCAGCGGTTCACAACCGCTGTCACTGTAACCGCTGCAAAATTGTGTTACCTAAAACATTGCAAATACAATCGTCGCCACTGTAACTGCTGCAAAATTGCATGACCTAAACCGTTGCTAAATCAAATCACTGCAAAATTACGTGACATAAACCGCTACTAATACACTCAAAAGAGCCTATAAATACCATGGTATGGGAACTCAGACCGGCCGAGTCAAGCCGGAAACCGGTAACTCGGTTGGGAATCCAGTCTGAGCTTATGGTTGAACCCAGGTCATGGCGACTCGGTCCAACTCGGACCAACTCACCATAACCCGGTAGTAACTCGGTCGACCCGCCGAGTTGGAGGGTCTACCAAGTTACTTCAAAAAAAGAAAATGGGTGGACGGTGTCGAAGGATCGAGCAGAGGTATTGGCATGAATAAAGGTGGTGGGTAAGGGTCGGCGAATTCAGATTTGGTGGTGGGTTTGGGATATAGTCGCTGGTGGGGAGGAAAAGAAGGAAAGATGAAGGAGAATAAGAAGGAGGAGGGTTGGGATTAGTGTTCTCTTGGTGGTGTCTGAAAGACAAGAAGCCATGGTTGACTGGTTCGTGAGTGTTGAGAGGGAGGGAGGGAAGAAAGGAGAGGAATGAGGAAGATGAGAGCCAAAACTCATAAGATCACGGCGGATATAGAGAGAGGGAGAGAGGGATTGTGTGTGAGGGGGCAAGTTAGTCTGGATAGTGATGATTAATGAGAGGTGAAAGAAAATGTGTCGATTTGCAAAAACTGAAAAGAAAACCAAAACAAATAAAAGGACAGTGCTTTAAATGATGTGTGATCATCATGTCTCCACTGCAGCGCCTCTTGCGTCTTCTCATGTCATTGCAGCACCTCACCTACTCAGAAGCACATCAATATCAATTCTACTCAAGACTCACATCCCCAAAAAAGTAGCATTAATATATATATTTAATAATATTAATATTATTTAAACTTGAAAAATGGTGAGTCGATGTCGGATTGCATCAATTTATATATATATTATTTAAAATTAATGTTACTAATGTTATTCCCTTCAAAAGCATCAAGATTTTTCAGCATCAATTTATATTTTTTATTCCTCATCGGTTTGACCCCTGGTTTGACTTAGATCTGACCCACTAACCCTTAACCCATTATTTTATCTAGTTCAATCTCCGGTCCGATTTCCTGTACCTTGATAAATACCCTTCCCATACGTTTTTGCGTTTGGCTCTTTGTGGTGTTGGTGTGCCGTATGTTTGTCTTCTCCTAGTTTAGTATCTTGCTTAGTTTATTTTTTTAGTGTGACTGTGTTTTTAGTTAATTAATCACTTTAAATATTGTTTTATACTGCTATGTTGTTTTGCTTGTTTAGTTTTTTTAGTTTAATTCTCGCTTTATTGTTTTATTCATTTTAATTTGTTTTATTTTTTGTAAATGCTTAATTTAGTCATTTTCTATTTCTGTTTACTTATTTATAATTTTTTTGTACAAGTTTTTTTACTCAATATAATGTAAGCAATATTAAAAAAAATTTTGTTTTTTTTGTTTTAATTAAATATGTTTTGCATGTTTACTTTTTATTTTTTTATTTTTGATAAAAATCTTTTTTAATTAGTCTGTTTTTTAATAATTTCATAATATTTAGTAGCGGTTCTATAACCGCTACAACTGTTCAAAATTTTTTAAACCCATCTACTTTTTTTATCTTTTCCCATTAAATGACATTTAGTAGCGGTTCACAACCGCTACAAAAAAAGGCTTGAACTATTATTTCAAATTAGTAACGGTTGATGAAACCGCTGCAAAAAATTTGGAGGGAATTTTTTACTCTTGAAAAAAGAGATGAAATTACTATTTTATTTAGTAGCGGTTATGTAACTGCTACAAATGTTTAAAGGGAAAATTTTCATATTTTTTGGGCGGGAATTACTATTTTAATTAGTAGCGTTTTTTTCATATTAGTAGCGGTTATGGGCCGCTACATGTTCGTCACTCCTTCCGTTATGTCAAAAAATTGTAGCGGTTATTATATAACCGCAGCAAATTTAGTATCGTTTTAATCTATGTGCGTCACGGTTCTTTTGAATCGCTGCTAAATCGTTTGCCAGGGTGGTTTTGCAGCGGTTTGTCTAACTGCTATAACATGTTCTTGTAGTGGTTATAACCGCTACAAATATATAAAATAACCGCTACTAATACAGCCTTGTAGTGAAAGGTTTGGCAGGAAACCCAACTCTCGATCCCTTGGACGACACCAGGGAATGGTGCTTTAATACGCCGGTTCTAGTTAGATGATTGTCATTTGCAGATAGATATTCTTGAATCTTCTTTGCAAGATAAATTGGCGATTACCATGTGGACGACACGGAACCTCTTTCAACATCTGCTTCCTTCAGACACCCTTCAGCAAATTGCAGGCATCACTCCACCACACATCCACAGGCCTTTTAGAGAGCTACTACTGGACTAATCTCTCCTCAAATGGTCTTTCCTTGGTGGCTTCGGCTTACCGATCCTTTCATGAGCTCTCTTGGAATGGCCCCCGCAGACATTGGAGCTGGGTTTGGCAATGGCCGCCGGGGCCCCAAAAAGTGCAGGTCTTTCTATGTCTAGCTGCGAAACATGAGTTGTTAACCACCTCTGAACGGATCCGACAAGGCATATATGACAGATAGTGGCGCATGTGTGTAGTGCAGTGCCAAGGTCATCTTGAGGACAACGCCACTTGATGGTTTGAATCGAGTTCTTCGAGATCAACATGCCTGTGTTTGCATCAATAGACTTTGACAGAAAGAGCGAAAGGGAAAATAAGAGCTTACAACGATGCAAATGGAGGATAAGATTGTGAATTTCGATGGCTGGTTAAGGCACTCAACTACGAACGCCCAATTTGATGCTAAGCACCGTAAGTAAAGAAAAAATGTGTTGCAAATCTTTTAATACAAACATGTAGATCGAGAAGAATATTACGACTTCAAAACTGATTTGAATCGCAAAAGATTATTACAATGTGCATCACCGATGCAAGATTGAGATTGGCAAGAGGGTGGCAGGCTAGATCGCAGATTCATGTGACACGAGCCTTAAGCCATAAAAGCTAGGTTTTGTTAAGCCAATCCAAACGAGCCTTAAATCACTTAACGGAACCAGCAACGAAGCCAACAGAGCTGGTAACCAAGTCAGTTAGGGAGTTAGTTGCACGGGTGGTTGGACTAGCTAATTTAGTTACACACTTAGTTAAGTTTCTTTATCCAGTAGATGACAGCTGTACGTGTAAGAGGGTGATGTATCCGACTTATTCTGATCCTAGCTGTCTTCTCTTCTGATTGCTTCTAAATGTATAAAAGCATAGTGTACAGAACAGATTAATTGAATTAAGTCAATATTATCTCTTTTCCCTTAGCTCTCGATTTCTTTTTCTCATTTTTGTATTATGGTATGAGAGCTACACATACGCTCTCGTCACTTTTTATCCTTTCTCTGATCTCTTTCTCTATCGTTCCCTCATTTCTCTAGTCATCCGTCAATGGCCAGTACTCCCGACTCAGCTACATCACAAACAAATCCATCTCAGAATCCTGCGAGCCACTATTATCTCCATCCAAATGAGAACACTTTCTTGATCCTCATCTCACCGCATCTCACTGGATCTAATTACCACCATTGGGCTTGCACTATGACCATGGCTCTCATGAGCAAGAATAAGTTCCAGTTTGTTGATGGCTCGATCTCTCCTTCGGCCGCCAGTAATCCTTTTATTTCGGCGTGGCAACGATGCAATACAATGGTTCTGTCTTGGCTTAACTGATCATTGTCTCCATCCATTGCTCAGAGTGTCCTCTGGCTTAATAAAGCTATTGATGTATGGACTAACCTCCGGGATCGCTTCAGCCATGGAGATGCTGTCCATAGCTGCTGTCCATACACCTGCTGTCCATCGCTCCAAGTTTGATGTCAGGGCGCGTAAATGTGCTTTTCTAGGCTTCAAAATTGGCACCAAGGGCTACATTTTACTTGACCTTTTTACGAATAATATTTTTATCTCCCGTCATGTTGTATTCTATGAATCTATTTTTGCTTTCTCTTCCTCTCCCCCTTTACAAGATTTCTCTATACCTATGCCACAATCATTCCCCTCGTTGGATTATCCTGATCATATTCCTGCTGTTAGTTCTACTGTTGTATCTCCCTTACCTCAACGCTCACACAGAGTACACAGGCAGCCATCTTACATTCGTGACTACCACTGCTCTTTATTACAATCATCCCAGTCGCTTTCCATGGCTCCTTCCTGCAGGTACCCTCTATATTCTATCCTTTCATATGATTCTTTATCTCTATCTCACAAACATTTTGCTCTATCCATCACCACTCCCCTTGAACCTAAAAACTATCGGGAAGCCCTTCAACACCCTGAATGGCAGCAAGCTATGCAAGCTGAAATCTCAACTTTAGAGCTAAACAATACATGAATTTTGATTGAGTTACCAAAGGATAAAACTGCAATTGGTTGCAAGTGGGTCTATAAGACAAAATTCCATGCTGATAGGAGTCTTGAACAGCACAAAGCACGGCTGGTTGCTAAGGGTTATACTCAAACAGAGGGGTGGACTACTTCGACCCATTTTCACCAGTTGCTAAGATGACTACTGTGCGTCTTTTGCTCGCTGTGCCTGCTGCATTCAATTGGCATCTTGAGCAACTGGATGTCAACAATGGCTTCTTACATGGAGACCTCAATGAGGAGGTCTACATGAGCCTTCCACCAGGTTTTTCATCTAGTAACCCTAATCTTGTATGCAAACTGCAGAAATCTATATGGCCTCAAATAGGCATCTAGGCAATGGTTTGCAAAGTTGTCTTCTACTCTTATTGCTTATGGATTTGCTCAGTCCAGATTGGATTACTCATTATTTGTTAGACATAATGATGATTCTTTTACAGCACTATTGGTTTATGTTGATGACATTATCCTAGCTGGTAATAACTCAACTGAGATTGCTTCCATTAAAGCCTTCTTGGATAATTCTTTTAAGATCAAAGACCTTGGTAAACTGAAGTTTTTTCTTGGACTTGAAGTTGCCCGGTCTGCCTCTGGGATCTCTCTCAACCAGAGAAAATTTACTCTTGACATTCTCTCTGATGCTGGATACTCGGATGTAAACCACTTTCAACTCCTATGGCTCGCTCTACTTACCTATCACAAGATCTTGGCACTGCATTAGCTGATGTGGCTCCTTACCGTCGCCTCGTTGGACGTCTCTTGTACCTCACAACTACCAGACCTGATTTATCCTATGTTCTCCTACAATTGTGCCAGTATACTAAAGCCCCTACGTTAGTTCATCTCCAAGCTGCTCTCCGTGTTCTCCGTTACCTCAAACGGAGTCTTGGGCAAGGTCTCTTCTTTGCAGCTGATTCCTCACTTCAGCTCAAGGCCTTCAGCAACTCTAACTGGGCTGGATGCCCTGACACCTTACGCTCCTTATCTGGCTATTGTGTTTTCTTGGACAGTCTCTGATTTCATGGCTCTCCAAGAAACAAACAATAGTCTCTCTTTCATCTTCAGAGGCTGAATATCGTGCAATGGGCTACGTTGCTTGTGAAATTCAATGGCTCTTGTACCTTCTCAAAGACTTGTAGATTCCTCATTCAACTCCAACCATTCTTTACTGTGACAATGAGTCAGCCATTCACATAGCTTCCAACCCAACCTTCCATGAGCGTACTAAACATCTTGAGTTGGATTGTCACTTCGTTAGGGAGAAGGTTCAAGCTGGCACCATTCACTTAATCCCTGTTCGAAGCCATAATCAGCTGGCGGACGTCTTCACAAAGCTGCTTGATCCCCAGCCTTTTCATCGACTCACTCAAAGGCTTGGCATGATTAACATATATCAGCCAGCTTGTGGGGGGTAACGAAACCATCAATGAAGCCAACAAAGCCGGTAACCAAGTCTGTTAGGGAGTTAGGGAGTTAGTTGCACGGTTGGTTGGGCTAGTGTACAGAACATTTTTGTCTTCTGATTGCTTCTGAATGTATAAAAGCATAGTGTACAGAACAGATTAATTCAATTAAGTCAATATTATCTCTTTTCCCTTAGCTCTTGATTTCTTTTTCTCATTTTTGTATTATCACTAACCAATAACCAGCGTGCAAGCACCTGGCTTACTGCCCTCACATCCTCACCTACTCTCACTCTCAGCGATAGCGTCTCAAGCAGTGCCTCCAGCCTCCCTCCCTCCTTATCTCCCTACAAATTTGCTAATTCATTGGGAGAATAATTTTACGGATTTTGAGGTAAGCATGTGAGAGGAGTTTTGTCTCGATTTTCCAACCTCCTCTTCAATCTCCATAATGGCTAATGGTAGCATCGTAGATCTCACTATCGACACCTCAACAACCAATGACCTCTTGACTCTTATTCTCAACCACATGTCTTATCGTCAATCATCGGTGATGACTCCTCTAGTCCTCTCCAACTCTCCTTCTCCTTCGGTCCTCTGGGTTTATACAACTCTCCTCTCCAGCTCTCCAACTCTAATCTCCTTCAGACCTCTCCAGACTCCAATGCTCCTCCTTCCTTGGTTCATCCAGCTCTCCATCTGGGTTTTCATCAATAGCTCACTTCAAGAGGATGAACTAACAACACTTTGGAGACTCTGTGGGAGACTCAAGCTACCATTCTCCTCTATATTGAAGACTATACAATCTCATACTTAAATCATTACACTATGACCATTTATATATATTTTTTAGTATCATTAACTTCTAACAAATTATTAACATTAATGAATATAATAGAAATATTCAACAAGATTAAACTGAAAGATTTTTTTTATTTTTCGTCAAATTACAAAGTAATTGAGGATAACGAACAAGAATATTGGATATGGTTGCAGAAATTATAAGAAATAAAAGCTGTTATGAAAATAAAAAATAGATAGGAGGTTGAGATGAAGGGGCGAGGAAGACAAGAGAAACATGAGAGCTTTTACAGAGAAATTGGGAGAATATCTTCATCCACTTTAAACTTACATGGTAAAAGCGAACCATTTATAAGCATAATTCCTTAGACACCAGCTCAAAAGTTACAGCAGCTAACTACACAATTGTACATGTGTAAGTGTAGAATGGTTTTATTACATCTTCGCTGTAAGTGTAGAATACCAAAATACATATTTTATTAGATTATATGGGCAAATATTTTAAATAAAATAAAACTTGAGCATCAAAACAAGTTTTAAAAAGGATCAAATATTGTATTAACTATTTAAATTAAAAATAGTCCAGCTGCCACAAATTTAGATTACATTTGTAAGCCTTTTCCTCCCTTATGAGAAAAATCCACGTATGATTCAAAGGATATTGTATTTTGGCTAAATGATATATTTGGTATTTTAAGTTTACATCAAGATTCGGTTTAATCCCTTAAATTTAAAAAGTGCAATTTAGATTATTTATTCTTAACGCTGATATTCCATTTAATGGAAAAATGCTAACTTAGGAAATTTAACTCCAATTAAATACTGTATAACCATGTTTGAATACTAATTCTTTAATATAATCATTTTCATATATTACAATTTAACCATGTTTTATCAATATCAAATATAGATTGGTTTTCTAAAACACCATTTTCACCATGATTGCTATTAAATGAAAACTCTTTATTGTGTGTAATCAACATGAATACGTTTGAGACAAATTATAAAATTGAGATAAAGTTGATTATTAGGATCAATCACTTTTAAACTAATAACTCTTATATTAGAAATCCAACTATCCAAAAACATTTAAGAGGCAATAACAAAAATGATGAAATTGTCAAGGGGCAATAGCTCCACATTCATTCATCTTTATTCTGGTCCGTATGGATTAGCTTCCCCTTTGGCGTTTTCTTATTCCCTTTTCTAGAAAGAAGAGTGCTTATTTGGGAGTACGATGCATCACAAATCTTTTGTGGGATGACAAGAAATTGTTGCTAAAACGTATTTTATTAAAATATAAAAGGCCTTTGCATTTTTACTAATTTACTAACTTGTGTGGATCTCTAACACTATTCATGATTCATGAATAATACACTTACATGAAGTTTTATGTTAAATGTAGATGCATGGGATGGTTGTTGAAATAAATCAATGTCACATAATTAATCGTTTTAATCATTTTTAGGTTTAGGAATGTAAATATTTTTTCGTTTAATGGGAAATTTGGGCAATAATGTGCACAAAGGTAGAACGTTTTAATGCCAGGCCACTATTAAACATTCAACAACGAAACTCGAGGTTCCAATTCCATGCATTGCAAGTTCATTGTGGTGGCGGCTGCGGTGCTGCAACGACAACAAGACCCTTTGCAGCCACTAAAAGAAATAAAGCTATTCACAAATCTTTATACCAGTGAGCTGAAGGTTTCATGCATTTCAATCCCATGTCTTCATCAAATCAATCCCTGAAACTATTCATTCCAAGGAGTGTGTGTGTATACATACTGCCCATACTATTTGTTGGAGCTACAAACAACAGTGTGCCACTGAAGTGCGAAAGCCAAAACACAGAGACAGAGAACACAGATTATATGCTTAGTTAAAAGGAAGAAGAATTACAACACCATTGCTTATGAACAACAAGATGCAGATGTCCTGGATCCTTCTGCAGGTCTGTCTACAAGAACCATCCCGGCAGGATTCGGAGCAGGTTGAGCCCTAGGTAATCTCTTCGCTGTTTACATAACAGATTGCAAGCCAAGCAACGAAGTTTATCATCAGTACAGCACACGCAATAAACAACTTGCATCAGAAATATACACATGCTTAAGAAAATCAACTTCAAAAGAAGACATTTAGCTATGAACACGAGAGATTCATAGAAAAGTGTCCGATTATCCAATTGGGTTCTCATAATTCCTTCCCGGTCCAAAACCAATCACATAAAATGTTGATTCAAATTCCAATCACTTGCAAATATAGTAGCAAAATCTTGCCCCGAAGGAGTATTTTTTTTTTTGGCTTTTTTTGGGGGGGAGGGGGGTCTCTAGAAGACAGTTGTACCCCTTCGAATTGAGGTTCTGCCTACATTAGAATTTTAATAAAGCACTTCAATTAAAGAAATAGAGGGTAGAAATTATTAACATATGATAGTTTAACATCCACATCAAGCAGCCCAAAAGAGTATTCAACATAGAAAATGGGTCACACCTATTTCATAAAACATGTCGTTTACATTGCTTGCAGTTTTGGCAGATGTTTCCATGAAAAAGAGATTATTTTCTTCAGCATAAGTTCGAGCCTCCTGCAATGCCAAAGATATAATAAACTTGTAAGTTGGTACTTCCAATAAATTACATTTCGCATACATAATTTTAAAATATGTTGTACAAAAACCTAGGCAATTTATCATTGACAAAAAAAAAAAATTATCATTTATGGAAGAACAAATCACAAATATGACTACATAATCTTCGAAATTAAAGCATCTTAGGCTTTGGCAGTACAAGTTTATGAATATAACAACTACCCAAAGAGTTCATGTCAGATTCATAATGTATAAATCTTCAAGGACAAACCATTTATCAAAATTGCACTTGCAATTTGCAAAAGGAGCCTCAATAGGAATTTCTTCCAGAGGAGCTAGAAACTAAGCTAAAATGCAGAAAGGGTTCCCACTGATCATGAAAAGTCATTTACAATGCTTTGCCAAATTTTATTCATGGGGAAACCAATTTGAAAAATTAAAGCTAATAACTCTCCAGTAGGCAGAGTCATAATAGACTATTAATTATCCGAGACCAGAATCTGCAGGCAACAAAACTAAATTTAAAGTCTAAACTGCCAAAAATTTGATTAAAGTGAAATAAGTTGATTGAAAGGAATAGGTTTAGGGTTTATTTAGTTGTGAGTACTATATTGTAAGACTAAATATGTACCCATTTAGGAACGCGGTAGAGAAGTACTTTTACGCAAACCGAGATAAATATGTGAAGGAGATTATCTCGTTTTGCGGAAAAACACTGTTGAACATGCGTTTAACTTTTCTTAACGCTTCGCCAAACAAGGCCTATAACTCAGAGAGCTGACAGTCAACGGACTTGTCATTTTATCTGTGAGAACCAAATAAATAGGGAAGGATTTCTGTAGTGCCACAAAAAGATGTAGGATACTGGCCCTCCAATTGTGTTATTGGGTTAATTTTCACTGTCCTTTTCGCCCATCTTAAAGAGAAATGAAAAGTAGGATAAAGACAGTTTCACCGATCAGACATCTAGTTGCTTGTCTATCTGGAGAAAGCTAGAAGTGGCATTAGTTTATTTTAAGTGTCTTTAAAAAAATAAAAGGACAAAAAGGAAGGCCATGGTTAAAACAAAAAAGGCCAACAAAATGGAGGGTTAGGACCGCACA
Source organism: Vachellia pachyceras (assembly GCA_025593235.1). Taxonomy (NCBI): domain Eukaryota; kingdom Viridiplantae; phylum Streptophyta; class Magnoliopsida; order Fabales; family Fabaceae; genus Vachellia; species Vachellia pachyceras. The sequence goes on from JANTPZ010091430.1 coordinate 11,416, forward strand.
TCAGGCACAACACAAAAATAGGGGGCTATATCTGTCTGAAACAAGTCAAGCACTCATATCTGACACAACGCAACAATTTAAATTAGGTAGACACTTCAGATTATCTATGTCATCATATACTGTTGACTGTCATGTTTTATGTCTATGAAAGCAGCCACGCTCTGTACTCAGAACAGGTAACAGCCATCACCCAAAAGAAGTCCATAAAATTTAATTATTCCACAATTCAAATGCAAAAAAGTTCAAAGCGACACCATCAGTTGTTATACTCAGGTCCAAAGAAAAAAACATAATTAACAATAAACACATGATGTAAAATTCCTGTCACTTGAACCATATTTCAAATTTAAATCTTGAGTAAACAAATATTGCTTACCAAAGTTGCAACGAAAATAGCAAATCAGTTCAAGTATTATAGTTTACATGCCATAATAAGAAAATTAGAATGTACGACAATACTTACCTCAGCTGTCACTTTCCTCTTATCTTCCAAGTCAGCTTTGTTACCAGCAAGTGCCACAACCATGTTAGGATTCCCTGTAAAACACACCAATATAAGTGTATGATTTGGGAATCTAGCTATCTAACCAGAATCTCACACTTTCCCTCAGGAAGAAAATTTATGTTTGTACAAAGACCAATGGCTACTGATATTTCTTTACATGGGCATTCATGTTCTTATATTCTCAAATGAAGTGACAAAGGTAGGGTTCGGTGGGGATTTTCAGAGGGTAGGGGAGCCCCTTGTTTGGTTAAAAAATTAGAGGGATATAAAATATCAATATTCTGATTTCCATTTTGCAATCTACAAAATTTATATGTACACTCAACATTATAGTACTATATAATACGCAGCACATAAAGAAAGGAAACTTCAACAGCAATCAGCAAATACCTTGTTTTTGAAGCTCTAGGACCCACTTCTTAGCTCGTGCAAATGAATCCTGCAAATGAGAAGAACTAGCCTTAGCAAACACAGCATTAAAATGTCAAAATTCAGTCTTTGACCTACCCAAACACAAAAGCATAGCCCTGCCAGCAGATCGAGTCTCCTCAACTTTTGAGCAAGTATCATATTGATCTCATGTCACTTTGTTTTCAACAATTTGCAAAGAAAAAAAGGTTTTCAACATTCCATCTAACAAACCGAAATCTGCAAACATATGCTTTGCCATTTTTTGTCCAGAAGTTTGTTTTTAGCAAAACAGGATTGTCCAGAAGGTTTTGTCCATCAAGTCTTAGTTCAAGGAATGGCTTCCCCAACTTGCTATATTCATCAATTAGAGGGTCTGACATTTGCTACTCTTCATTCTTTGATTAATTATGCAACTCCTAGTATGCCCTAGCCATGCATAGAAAATTTAGCAACTTTGCCAGGAATGTAGTATTTTTGAAGGCTCATATCGGATAAAAACACAAGGCAAATGATTGGATATAGAACTCAACTTAAGTTCAGAAATCCATGTCATGGATACAGAAATAGGGAGAAAAGGAAAAATTGAAGTACTCAGACATCCACATCACTCAAAAAAGAGAAGAGAAGAGAAGATATAAAAATACAATAATGACTCTACAGCTTATTAAGCAGTGCAACTAAGCTACAACAACCTTCTGAAATCCCTATGCTCGTCTCATCATTTACCGTTTCCAATATGAAATCAGACAAACAAGAAAGAAATTTTAATATTGAAGCGCACACACAAAAAGACAATTAATCGATGAAAAAAGATATTACCAATTCAATAAATATTACTAAACATCCAAAGGGGAAGATATCATACTTCATTCGTAATGTCATAGACGATAATGGCAGCAGCGGCACCTCTGTAGTACATGGGAGCCAAACTGTGGTACCTCTCCTGTCCAGCAGTATCCCAAATCTCAAACTTTACGGTTGCATCATTGACTGCCAACGTTTGTGAAAAAAATGCAGCTCCTATTGTAGATTCCTGTCAGAGAAAAGGATCTAATACATTCAGCAGAAGAATCTTCGTGTATGATTTCATTTGCATCAGGCTTTGGCACAATATATGAGGCCTGAGAGCCGAAAAAGCCACAACTATTAACATGGATACTACGCTAATTGGAAGACAAATCTGCCCTCCCGCTGCCACCTTCCTTTTGACTGGGGTAATAAAATATCAATTTTGGGACCAAAACCGCTACAACCAACGCTCACTATCCTCCTTTCCCGTTCAAAAGGAAAGCAGCTGGTAAACCAGGTTGTAAATTTTATAGCTAGCTGAAACTTCTCTCATCGAACCTAATATAGCTTTTAAATTCATGTCATTCGAAAGCTAGCAGAATCTTGATTCCATTCGGTAAATGTAATTAGAAAATCTATTTTTCCAAAAGGTTTTTTAGGTCAACGCGGCATAAATCAGCTAAGTACAAGAGGTGACAATATCTCGCCATGGTAAAGTAATTCACGAAACTATCATATGTAACAAAGCCTGGGAATTTTTTCAGCAAACAAACATGGAAATACTTCCAAGTCAGATGAAAGCAGTAACCAAATTAACTAAGAAATCAAGAGGTAGGAGAAATAACCTGGAATTCAAGAAATTGACCCTTGACAAAACGCAAAACGATGCTGGATTTTCCGGCACCCATGTCCCCGAGGAGAACCTGGTTTCAGATAATTCCACAAATTCAGTATTACAACCTAAATCATCATCGAAACTGAAATTCAACAGCAAAAATAGAAGGGGAAAAAAGGGGAACGAAACAAGACTTGCTCACCAATTTGGCGTTGATGTTGTTGTGCCCGATCGTCGCCATGGAACGGAATCAGATGGATCGAAAGAACTGAAGAAAATGAAGAGGCCAACCAACAAATAGAAGAGAAAATTCCAGAGGATAAGCTAGACCCGATATGAACCCTGTACAAATAGTAAGGAAGCCTGTACAGGTTGTGAATTTGTGATCGAAGACAAGGAACGAAGAAACCAAAGTAAGCCAGAAGACCTTCTCGCTCACGGTGACGGCGTTTACTTGTTGCTTGCGCCGTTGCGCGTAAACGCTCTCTCTCTCTCTCGTTATGGAGACGCACATATATCACAGGACTTCCGCTAGAGGAGCGAGTTTAGTTTTGGGAAAGGAGTTTACAGATTTTTAGATAATTTTATTGCACCTAAACAAGCACATGGATAATTTTTATTTAACCCTTTTAATATTCATATATTAATATATAAAATGTATTCATTTTCATGTTGCTTTTAAAATAAAAATAGATCAGAAAATAATTTTCTCATACAATTAAATACCAAGATTCAGATTTATGCTTTCCATCTTAACAAATTCTTAATCAGGCCACGAGAGTCGGATCATGAATTTTGTTACAAATAAAAATTGAAGGTAGGTAATTGATCTATCATTTTTTTTTCAAAAAATAAAAAGTTCAATTGAATTAGTTATTGGGTTCACTTCAAATTTTCTTTTTAACCATAAGCGGTATTTTGCTTTTTTAAAAACATTAAAAATCATTAATAACACCAAAAAGCTCAATTACCGATTTATTTTGGTATTTTAACTGAATTTAATTGAAATTCTTCCTAATTTTAATATCGATATATATATCAAATTATTAAAACATTATAAATATAAAATAAAATTACTTTTAAGGACGAAAAAAAGTATTCAAGACTACTTTTTTGACCGGAAATATTC
>JANTPZ010091431.1:0-16275 GCA_025593235.1 Vachellia pachyceras
AGAATATATATGGTACGGGTTCTTTTTTATTTTTTAACCTTCAAATTTGAAATTTTAAAATAATTTATCCTTTTTTAAAAACTAATTAAAAAGAAGATGAGTAGATGCAAATGCGACAATATGCCTGTGTGGGAAGGAGTTCTATTTTTTATTGTTTTACAAATTTAAAAAATTATTATTTTGTTTTTTAAAGGAAAATTTAAAAAGAAAAGAAAACAAAACGTCCAACCTGTTTGGGTTAACCGGTTTGACCGCAAAATTTTTCGGTTCGGTCCGGGTTTATGAACCAGTTGATCCCGGTTCACCCTGGGTCAGATTGGGTTAACCGGTTTGACCCCAAACCGGGGTCGAACCATCACCCGGACCGGACTGGAGGCCGGTTCGCCGGTTTCCGGTTCGAATAGACCGGTTCGGTCCGGGTTTATGAACCTGGGTTATTTCTCACCAAACCAAGTAGGATAAAAATAAGATGATTCAACATGAGTCAAAATTGGCCAAATGAAAACTATTAACCAAAATCCATGAAGGACAAAGAAGCTTTCAAGAATATGAATCTGGGAAGCACAACCTTTGAAGTCACAGATCACCAAGAGAAAACAATAAAATCATACCAAGCATTTCCAAAAGGAAAAGCCAAAAAAAGTAAGAGAACGACGTCGTTAAAATTTTCTGAAAGATTTTAAGTCAAAAAAATAAAAATAAATTGTTGAGATTCAAAATTTGTGGGAGAAAATTCCAAGAGATTTTATTCTTATGGAAATTTTCATTGGAACATTCCGTAAGAATTGTGGTCCTAATAACAAAATAAATCCCCACACAACAACAACGAAGCCTTATCCCATTAGATGGAGTCAGCTATATGGATCACATGATATCCGTGTGATATATTGTAGACTAGATCCTCCGACTCACATAAAAATTACACATGAATATAAAAAAAAAAAAAGAAACTCTTACAATTCTTAAGAGAGAGTTCAGCATGAATAAAAAATCATAGAATAATTTTGCAATAATTAAAAAAAAGATTTTTTTACTTGTGACTAAAAACTTCACAAGATTAAGAAATTAAAAAAATTAATTTGTGAAATCTCACGTAAAAATACCTGCAAGAATAATGAATAATTAGGAAATTCATACATCACGCCAGTAAAACTCAGCATCCATATTACAGAATTAAAAAAAAATTCCGCAATTTCTCACAATTGGAATTTCACAGGATAAGAGCCACCAAATCATGATTTTAAAAAAATCTTCCAAAAAACAAAAGAAGTCAACAAAACAGGAATAAACATTCTTCTACCTTTTTATCTTCATGCAATTGACGAAGCCTGCCAGTTACAGACGGCACGGAAAATTTTCTGGCAATTTACCCTGAAGGAGGCAGAACATTAAACGGATCAAATCCATCTTTTGGCTGCGCTTGCCTTGCTGCAAATACAATCTCTGTAAATAGCAATAGGAAAAAAAAGCTTCCATTCATAAGCAAAAATAAATTAAACAACAATCCTTATTCTAACTTCTTTAGGGGATGCTGCGTGAGACGCTGTTTGTTCATAGTACTTTTCCGAATATATATTTATAGTGTAATTCTATCTTTAAAGTTCGTTTGTGAAAACTCTTAACAGGCCATTAAGTATTCCCAAAAATTGTTTTCCAGATGAACGGAAACCTTAACAAAATGATTGAAGAAAACACAAGGTTTCAGAAGTTTACAAATAAAACTAATAATAGATCCTCAAATACACAAACAACCAGAAACCTCAACCCCAAGCTAGCAGCCTATCGATGTAATTATATTATAACTTAGCAGTAATTATATTATAACAACTCTCTATTTTCCTTCAAGTTTTAGAAGAAATCATTTCAAGTCAAATACTTATTTCCAGTTATTATATCTACTATATAAAGAAACATGTATATATTTTCACTCATCAAATCCTTATTATTTCCAATTTTATTATTAAATTTCACATACAAATTACTTTTCAAAGATCAAATTAAAAATATAATGTTTTAACTTAGATCTATTTCAAAAAAGTGAAAATGTGTTAACCTGCCCATGGACTGGCCCTTGACCTCGAGCTGGCCCGGCCCCAATAAGCTCAGTTGATGAGCTACAAAATTAGTGAATGAATATAAAAATATTATATCATTTTATTTCTTACATTAACAATATTTAAACATTCTCTTACTTCAAATTATAAATTATATAACTACTAAAACATTTTTCATATCCAAATGTTAAAATTTTTTTTCATAATGTATTGTTATCTTAACTTTATTTTTTAAATTTAATTTTTATATTAATTAAATTACAAATTTTTCTATTTTAAATTAAAAATAAAAAATAGTATTTTTTAGTGAAACGAGCTAAAAATCCATGGGTCGGCTAAACCTGCCAATCCAAGGCAAGCTCGCTCGAATTCTCAGCATTAGCTTGATGAATGTATAACGCGAGTGATATTTGCATTTCATTCTCGTACTTTGTGCCCATCGTGCATCTACACCATGCCAGTTATATGCAGGTTTATGGGTTTTTTTAGTCAATATTCGTACATGTCACATCAACAACTATTATTTTTTCTTTGCATAGGTATATTGAAAGTAATCCACATTATGCAGAATTCAGTGTCTGCTTGCTTTAATTCCTGCAACTTCAGGTATACAAGTTTATTAGTGCTTTCTTGCTTTATAGATACCTCTTATTTTAGCAAATAGAAGTACCAGTATTGGTCCTTTTTTTGTTGGTTTGAAGTTATTTGTCATGCATAATATATAACTTCAAATAGTTTGATTCCTGTCTTTATTTTGATTATACAGTCTCGAGCTTTAGCCTTGTTGAGTTCTCATGTACTTGCCATTCTTAAAGGTGCCTCTTCTCAGGTGAAGTTTATATAACAACTGGATACATGCGCACTTCAGACATATAAAAATTGAGAACTTGATGATTAAGTAAATTGGTTTACACGTTGACATCAGGTCCAAGGAGCACTTCGAGAAAGTGGGGGCGACAAAGCATCTGTCTCTGAGGGAGTAGAGGCATCCGTGATATATGTTCGTTTCAAGAGGCAGCAGCAAGTGAGGCAATCTTTTCTTTCTCAATTTCTAGACAATGTATTGGATTAGTGGGCTGAAATTGTTACAAGCAGAATATACACGGGACAATTCTAATAAACTTTTACCCATCTTCCGTGGGTTCAACTGGCGAAGAGATTGGGCTAGTACTCTCACCTAAATGGAGAGGGTTCGATCCTTGGGAGTGTCACTTTGTTGTGGCTCCAGTCGCGGCACTTGGGAAGGCATCACCACAGCTTAGTGAAGTTGGGTTGACCTACCTGTGTGGCTAGAACTAAAGAGCTTGCTTGATATGCTCCAGTGCCCGCACCAGTGGATCATGAGTTAGGTGCCTTGCCCTTGGATCGTGGTGAGCCCAACCCCTTTCCTAAAATTGATGTATCAAAAAAAATTCTAATAAAATTTCTAACCATTATATAACTCAAAATCATTCTTCCCTGCACTTTAAGTTTAAAAATATTTTGTTTACCAAAAAAAAAAGTTTAAAAATAATAAATTATATGTAATTATTTCTAATATTTTTATTTGGGATAAATTTGAACTTAGAGAGTTCTTAAAACACAAAGCTAAGGATTTTTTATTCTTTTGATTTTTGTCATGTGGAAGGACTTAAACTTTAGTATGAACTACATAGTGGTAATTCATAAAAGGAATAAGTTATTGGTCACATCCTTTAAGCATTGAGTCCATAAAAAGAACTCTAATTTTTCATTTATTTGAGCATGAGACTCCAAGAGATAACCCAGAAGGTGAAGATCCTAAAGAGGATCAAGAGGAAAATGATTCAAAGTAAGGTTTATTTCATCCTAAAATTGTACAAGAGGTGCAAACAGAAGAAAATCAGAAAGATGAATTTGAAATAAGAACCGAATATTCACTATCTTGAGAAGGCCAATGTCAATATTCAAGTTTTGACAATCTACAAAGGATGTGAAAGTGAATGATCAAATACCAAAGAGGTACGATTTTATCAAAGGGTTCTAAAATCAATAAATACCCTAACATTAGAACCTTAGATCAAGGTGATATTCAAGGAAAGATGCATCTCAAGTACAAAAGTAAATAGCCCATCCCGGGAAAAGAAAAAGTAAACTAAGCCCAGTCCAACTACTAACATTTGAAATTATAAAAGACTTAAGAGAAAATAATAGAAATATCTCTCTGAGGAAATAAAAACAAGTTACATAAAACATTTGAAATATTTCTATAAGTAAATAGAAAATTTTAAGAAATTTTTTGGGATTAAATAGACTTATTTCTTTCATGTTGTTTAGGAAAATTTTGTTGAACAATGGTCATTGAGAACCTGTTAAGTTTGCGTTTGAGAAGCATAAATGCTTGACAATTTAAAGATTAGTTTGACTGAAATTGAGTTTGATAAAATCAAATAAATCAAAAATTTGATAAAACAATTATATTGCCTCAATTCCTAAATGACAAGACATTATGAAAATAATAAATTGAAATATATAAAGAAGTAAATGTCAAATACTCTTTTTGAGTGGGGCTCTTGATAATTGAGTATTCTAAAGATATTATTGTTAGAGTAGGATTTGACTAAGGGGGGTGAAGTAGTCTAATTTAAAAATTTAATCAACAAGTAGAAATGAAACAAAATCATTGAAAGATAGCAGGGAGAGAATGAACATGATCAATTTATCCTGGTTCATTCCTTTTAACATACGTCCACTCTTTAGAGTTCCTATGAGATTTGCAAATCCACTAATCATACAATAACAGGCTCTTCGAACCTTTACCTTTATCATACTCCCCCTCACTAATTGCACTAAAACACATAGACCAATGCCCTCTATTTTACAACTTAACTCAGCCCAACCAACTCAAGATCCCAACCTTGAGTTTCTCACAAAAAAACAAATGTGAATGGCTATATAAACTCTCTCAAAGAGTAAATAAACAATCACTGAAGCTCTAAATGACGAAATGAATTTAAGGCAGAGAAGTAGTTGAGTAGAATAAGTGCTTTGTGTGTATGTGTATGATTCGTTCTACTTTCTCTGTATGCCTTGAATGCTATTTACAGATGAGGATCATTAATTAGTCGTTAGAGTGAACCAGTTATATGTAACTCTCAGCTATGTTGATCGAAGTCATGCATTAAATCCTTCATTAAATGTCTCTTCATTAGTTAATGGCATGGTTTGAGCAAATGAAAGCTGAAGCCATGCTGAGACATTATTCAGTTGTGCCCATGCCCTCTTCATAAGTCAAAATATAATGTATTTATGAGGGCATTTAGTATTCGAATAATTGAAGCACGGAATGTAACACCTTGTCTTATCTCGCTTTAGTACACTTTAGAGACTTCATCTAGATCACCTAAGACCATTACAAAGGCTAGAATTAGTCATTTACGTGAATTTCAAAACCCATTTCGGTTACTATTCACTTGGAAACTTAGCATTGTAGGCCTAACTTTGAAATTTTACAACTAATTTTAGAAAAATTTAAACCAAGTTGTCTATACCTTTAAAGAAAGCTTGTTCATTCCTTTATAATGAAAAAATATTCCTTGAACCAAAATAATTCTCAAACAATGTTGAAAAGAGTTGGAAAAATCACTATTCACTTGATCAGGATTTTAGAACTTCGTCATGACCAACTCTGGATTTCATCAATGTGAACTTTTTAACATCAAGTCAAAATTGCTCTCTGACCATGTTCAATGCGGTCAACTCCTTTAGAACGCAGAAAATTCCCTCTCTGACCACTTTCATTGGGGCAAACTTTTGAGATTCGCCGAGGCAAATTCTATACTGTCAAATTTCTAGTTTTCCAACTTAACTTCAAAATTCATAACTCTTTATACACATGTATGAATTGAACAATCTAGGCTTGTTGGAAAGATTGAAACAAGGCCTACTTGCATGTAATAATATCTCATGCAATTGGAATTCATTTACTTATTTTAGTCCATTTTGTCATAATTAAGGGCTTTAGACACTTTTATGGCCATGTTGCATGCCCCTTTCAATTTTGTTTGTGTATTTCCCTTCAAAACACACATATTCACATCACATATCACATAATAGGAGTTTAATCTACAATTTGATTAAAAGTACCACATGCAAAACAAAATGCATAGTATGTGCAACCTTTCCTTTCATAGAAGCCACCCACCTTCACCTTCAATTTCTTTACTCTTGCCTCTTGAGCTTGTGCCTATTATGAGTTATATGAAAGAATAATATTTTAAAGAAATCCCAGTAGCAAATAATTCTAATTAATATATCAACATGCATTATTATTTAAATGTAACATTAACATGCCATTAAATCTTAACCAAATCTTACTTTTTAACATTGTCATACATTGCATAAGGCCAAGGCACATCAAATTTTGTATAGCTACAACCATGCACTTTCACAAAAACAAGAATTTACATCTTGTATGGCAATAACCATACCTCATGCATGGAAAATCAACACATACAACAATCAAATGCAATGTAAATGTAAAAGTTAGAGTTTATGCTACCTTAAAGCTTTAACTTTCCAATGGGAACTTGAAGTGGCTTCCCTTTGCACTTGTCATATTGGAACTCTTATTGGCACTTTAGCACTCCTACACATGCCATAATGTGCCCAACATCTATAACTCAACATTACTTAGTGCATTATAACACTTAGCATTCTCAACCTCAACATCACTTGCAACATGACAAATTGTGACTTTACCTTACACAAATTTGCATTCTAAACTCAATGGAAGCATTAAAACACCCAAAATCACACTCCTTTCCCTTTGTACCTTAGCTGCACGAAATTTATCAAAGATTGGTGGAAATGGAATTTTGCAAGATTTTCTTTACATATACATGCATAATTCCATTCTTACACCATAATCCAATAATTTAATCACATCAATACATGCATCCACATGCCTAATCATTTTCGGTCAGCACAAGGGATAGGGTTCAATTGCAAATATCATAACCATTTCAAAACAACCAAAACTAAGCACCAACATGTAGAAAAACATGCATTGAATTGATTTATAATACTTGCTACTGAAGATTCTTGCTCTTATTCATTTTCACTCCCAAGCCCTCTTTCAAGACTTCTCTTGGAACTCTTGAATCTTAAACTTAGGGAGAAAACTAAACCGATTAAAGAGAAGAACAAGGCTTAAAAGATGAAATCCTATGGAAAAATCAAGCTTAAACATCCACTTTACCTTGGATTTAAGCTTGAACTCTTCTCTTCTTGGGCTCTCCTCTTCATGTCTCTCTCTTTCTCTAGCTTGCTTCTCGACAATGGACAGAAATGAAGTCTTATGGGCTTTATTAAATCTACACCAAATGATTTAATGGGGTGTGGGGCCCACCTGTACCATCAGAGTAACTTTACACTGATAAAATCTATTAATATGGTAAATATAACTCTTTTCTCTTCATATTTACATAAAGAGATGAAAAGTGGCTTCACTCAAACCCCACAATCCATTTTAACAAAAATCAACTTACTTTATCTGATTTCCATATACCGGAAATGCCTTTTAGAAATTTTCCAATCACTTGACCAGTTAAGTACCACCAAAAATTTCCAAAATTCAACTGATCATTCCATAATTTTGTCACCTCAAATAGCCTTTAAATATGCTCTAATTAATTTTCTCCTGAAAAACCGAATTTGGGGATTTCCAGCTTTTCATACTGCCGTTCAGGCAAGCTGTTGCTAACTTTAGGTTGAAATCAATTTTATAAAATAGAGCATTTTCCAATATATTTTTCACCATTTTTCAATACATTGTTCAAGTCTCTAGGCATTTAAAATAATTATATTCAGTTAAAAATACAAAAATTAGCCAAATATTAAATGAACTTGAAAATTCCCGCAAAGGTTATTTACGTTATTTTAACTTTAACGAGACCTCAATTCATGCAGTAAACTTTTCTATTCCTTCTCATGCCTAGTGTATTTTTTTTTTTGTATTTTGGTCAAAATTACCAAAATGCCCCTGACTTTTCTCAAAATGACCATTTTGCCCTTAAATTTTATTTGTTTGTAAAATGGCACCTTTAGCATCTCTTATGCTTCTATTCCCTCTTCGGACCCTTAATTACTTTGTAGCCCCTCATTTAGCCCTTATCCTCGGTTATAGGAAAATGAGGATTTTACGTCCTCAAAATTTGCATATTTTAGTCAAATAACTCTGAGCACTTGTCTTTCATCTCTTCTTCTTTCCCAAGGGTTCTTCTAAAGTTAGCATTTTCTAAACCATATTGACAATCCAAGTGCTTTTATTTCTCAACTGCTTGATCTTTCTATTCGCAATCCAATTTGGCCTTATCATTTCTGATAAATCACCTTACTATGCAATCATATCACACTTTATGGCATGAGCAAGAATTGGATTATCTTTTTTTAAGCTGGGAGACATTGAATCCATTATGAATTTAACTAAGCTTGGAGGTAAGCCAAACGGTAAGCTACAGGTCTGACTATAGAGAGAATTTGATACGGCCCTCTGACTGAGCTTCTTTAACTTTGAAGACTGACCCAATTCTTATCATTGAAGGCACTCTTAGGAGTATTAATCTCCAACTTTAAATTCTGAAGGTCGTATTCTTTTATCGGCATAGTTCATCTGCCAATTCTGAGATGCTTATGATTTCTTTATCAGCTATATACTCTCAACCATTTGGTCATTATCTCCGGCCATGTCACTTCTTTCTTTAACCAAACTTCTTAGCTTTTCTTAATTGACCATTACTTGCCAGCAATAAAATTATGAGGTAACCTTACTTCTTACCTTGAATTTTAATGGTCGTTTTGTCTTATTAACATAATATCTTTGCTGTCTTTGTGCTATCAGCAACTTTTCGTTAATATTTTTTTATCCCACCCTTAGATCTTTATCTTTCGATACATGGTGAGTTCATATACTATCTAGGGCTTTCATCTTGTCTCATACTTAGCTATCTTGGCTATGTCTCATTTAAGGCTTACAGCTTTGTATTTTGTAACACTCCTTACTTTACCTCATTAGCTTCATATCATATCATTATTGAACCACTTTTAGGCCTTACATAGCTCAAATGACTAAAGAAGTAAAATTGCAAATTTCTTATCGGATTACTACTCATAATAGTCAATTTTTTTAGTTTTTTGGGCTAACTTTAAAAATTCATAACTAATTCTAGAAAATTAAAATTGAGTGGTTTGTATTTCTATACGAAGATTATAACATTCCCTCCAGGGAAAAATACTTATTTGTCCAAAAATGTGCCCAATCAATATAGTTTATTGCGTAAAGTTGCACTGTTCATATAGTCATTTTTCCATTTTTTTAGGTTTTTCTCTTAACTTTGGAAAACCATAACTCGTATAAATGTCCAAATTCAGTGATCTTGGACTCATTTTAAAGCTAACCATATGAACTTTTTTTTTTTGGAAAATTTCAACTCATTTGAACTTAGTTTACTATTTTTCTTCACAACTCAAAGTTAGAGATTTCTTAAGGGTATTATACCCTTTTTACCATACTCTCCATTTTCAAAACTTTGTATAATGCATTCATAACATAACATCAACTCACTTACCCTATCTAGTCATACATGTCTTCATACACATGCACATCCACCAAGTAGAGGTTTATGGTTTACATAGACTACAAAATACTTAACCATGTGATACAATCACATTACATAACTTAATAATTGAATCATATTATAATGCCTTTTCATTCTTCACTCACCTTTCCCTTTCTCTTGCTTGAGCTTGCACCTAGGAATGGTTAGTTGGGGAAATTTCAAAGAAATCCCAATAGCAAAAGCACTTACACATCCACTAATATGCATGACAATTACTTAAAGTTTAAAAACAAATGCATGAACATGTAAACTCCATAAACTTTCAAACTTTACAGATGGCCATAGCATCATCAAATTCATATCATCACATATTCAAACATCAAAAGTTTGCCATGCAACAAACACAATTCACAAATAATCATTAATGCATCATTAAGTGTAAGATAAGTAACTTTTGCTATCTTGGTTCTCTAAGTTTGAAAGCTTTCTCCCTTAACCTTCCAAGAGTGCACTTTGTAATTCACCTTTCTATACATAATATAATGTCATAACCATAAATTTCAAGTCACTACCAAGCCATGAAAACTATGAAAACTCGACAAGCTTCCTCTTGAACATTATAAAACCTAGAGCTTCAAAACTTATCTAAATGATTTCTAATGCTTCCTAAATCCTTTTCTCACTTCCACCCTACACAATTTTTCATTCTAAGGCTAATGGAAGCATCAAAACCATGAAAATTACACTCCTTCCATTTTTTCCAGCCTTTCCCGAAAAACAACATATGTGAAACCAATGTGATTTTTCACACTTTCTTTACATGTAAGGTTTTATTCTTGATCCTAAAACATTCTCATGCATTTTTTAACTCAAAAACACCTCTTCCTCATCAAATAAAAATTTGGACAGCACCTCCCCTAGGGTTTGAGATTCCAAAATTTCATGCAAACATCAAACTAAAAAAATATATACATCAATCAACTCCTTATCATGCAAGTAGTGATTTTCAACCAATCTTTTTTTCTCTAAATCCCTCTCTTTCTCATTTTCACTCTCAAGAACCCTAACTTTTTAGCACCAAAAAGAGACCTTAATCCAAAAATCTAAACCATTAGAAGTGTAGAGGAGGTTCCAAGGATCAAGGATATGTATAAAGTTGCATGAGAAGGCTTTTACCTTTGATTTCTTGCGAGTTTTGCTCTCATCCTCCTCCTTCTTCAATGGCGTCTTTTCCTCTCTTTTTTCTCTATATTTTTCGTGCAGAATGTATTATCCCAAAATTTGTAAACGGAAATAAAGGCAAAACAGATGAACTACGAAATGATTTGAGCCCATAGATAAGAAAAATAGAAAGGAAAAAGCCTATAGATAAGAAAGGATGATCGACTAAGTCCCTAGTCTTGAGGATTTTAAGTAGAAATGACTAAAGGGAAAAATGGTCATTTGGCCTGATAATAAGGGTAAAACGATCTTTTGAATAAAAAAGGCCTAGGGTATAAATGTCATGAAATAATAGAGATATTTTGGTAATTTGGTCAAAAGTCAACAAAAAAGTCAAAGTCAAAGTCAACCCAAAAAGTCAAAGTTGGCAAAAAATGTCAAAGTCAACCAAGGGTAAGGTTTGAATTAAGAAAAAGGTAAAAAATTTGATGGCATTTTGGTAATTATGGCAAAAGTAGAAAAAGTAGTGGCATTTTGGTAATTATGAGCAAAGTGAGACAAGTAATGGCATTTTCGTAATTAATGGATTTTGACAGTCTAGACGATCGAGATGTAATTATTTGAGGTATCAGGAGTTCTCAAATGCCAGAGACCCAAACTAAGAAAAGTTTAGTTGTGTCCTAAAGTAATTAATGAAATTATTACCCAGTATCCAGTACGGGCAGTTTCAAAGTACAAAGAACAACAGTGCCCGAAAGCCCCGAAAAAGGATTTTTTAGAAAATCAATTACGGAAAATCTGGGAAGAATTTTGAGGAACTGAAAAGGGCTGGAGTATCAGGGAAAAGTATAGAAATTTTCTGTGCCTTTAAGTCAAATTGGCCACTATAGGCATGTTTTACAGTGTTGCATGCAAATCGAGGAATCCTGAAAACAAGGAAAACCTGAAGATGCTTTGGGCTAGGACATGATGCCACCTAGGCAAGGAGGCCTAGGGAAAGGTGCCACATGAGAGATAAAGTCTCTAAAAAAGCAAAAAGATAGTTACCAAGTAAAGGTTACTTTACGCAAATGCGTGCCACCGGATCAAGTAACTGGACGGGCAGAGGCCCGGTCAGCCCAACCAGACTAGCAAGGGAAGTCTGAAAAGCACTTTTCACCAAGCAATTCAATGAGGACAAGTGGCACAATCTCCATCAAGCATTTTTAAACTTGGTCTCCAAGAATTAATCACAACCACAGATTTGTAAGAGAGCATTCTTTAACAAGCCATTTCTCTCTCTCCCTCAAAAATTCCGTCCACTTCCCTCTCTCTTTAGATCATATTTTTCTCTTCCTTTTCAAGCTCCCAAAACACCATCTTCAAGCAAGAAAAAGAGAGCTATGCTTCCATAACACAAGGTAACGTGTTCTAGCAACCAAATCTTCATCTTTTCTTAAGTCTTACAACTTTTGTTACCTTTCTATGGGATTGATTTCTTGAATAAGCCTCTCTTTTTGGAAGATGATGGCTGGGTTTCAAGATATGAAAATGAAAAGGTGAAAGTTTTAAAGGTAGTGAATGGTTGCAAGTTCTTTCTTGAATAGTAAAAGGTAGCTTCATGGTTGTTGATGGTTGTTGTTGGGATTTTGGAAACCCTAAGTATATGGGGAGGTGCTGTCTATTTGAGGTATTGAGGGGGAAATGTGTGTTTGATTTTTATGAAGCTTGAATCATGATTTGGAAGAAGGAAAATGCAAGAATACATGAGAAGAATTGAAAAATCCAAACCTTCCATTTTGTTATGTTTTTTCGAAAATCTATAAAAATTAGAGGGAGTGGGATTTTGATGATTCCAACACTTTCAATGGCTCTAAAATGATGTTTTGTGTAGGGTAAAGATAAGGAATAGATTTTAGAAGCTTAAGGAGCCATAAAACCAAGTTTTGGAACTTGTAGGGTTCTTGAAAAGTTAAAGGGGAGTTTATTGCATTTTTGCAAGTTTTGTTGCATCTTGATGGTTGAGTATTTACATGGATGTTATACTATGATCTTTAGTGATTTGAGACCCTGAAGAGCACACTTAGAAGTGATCCAAGAGAACTTGAAAGTTAAGTAAAAAGGAAAGCAAAGTTAAAGGTAGCAAGACTACTAACTCTTCAAAGCTATTTTATGAACTTGTGTGAATGGTGCATTGTTTTGTGATATATGAGTTGTGTTATGTGTATGGTATGTGACTTTGATTGCTATGGCCATATGCATGTTAATGTAATGTTTGAATATGTCACATGTATCTTGCTCATACACACTTTTTGAAAAGCATTACATGCACAGTCACAAGTTTTTATTAGTTAGTTTTGCTATTAGGATTTGAATAAATCTCATTATCCCACAACTAATCATGTAGGTGGAAGCTCAAGCAAGGGTAAGGAAATGGTTATTGATGAATAAAGATGATGTCCTTGCTTGTGTCAATTTTTGTGAAATGATGGAAGATGTGTATATGCTTAAAGTTTAAGTTAAGCAATTGTTGGTATGTAAATGTAAACTTTTACATGGATAATAATAAAAGTATGTGGATGCATGCATAACACTATGTAAAGAAAATAGACAAGATAAGCATGCAATAAAAAGGATCCACAAGTCAAAAGAGGTTTGCTAAGATTTTATAAGAAAAGTCAAGTTTTCAAGTCAAGACGGGTTCTAAAGGCCCTGAAAATGGATATGTTTCACGTGGAAATCAAAAATAGCAAAAGGGCTTCAATCATGCTGAAACTTTCCAGTCAGAAACTAAACATCCTAAGATTTAAAATGATATAAATATTGTGAAATTTGGATGTGTATATTAAGAGTTATGATTTTCCAAAGTTAAGGGGAAAATCTGAAAAAAAACTGGAAGTGATCATTGGAGCAGTGCATGTTTTCGGAATAAATTAATTCAAATGGGCAAGAACTGGAACCTGTGAGTATTTTTCCCCTATATATAACTTAATAATATAAATTTAAAAATTTAAACCACTCAATTTTTATTTTTCTAGAATGAATTATGATTTTTCAAAATTGGGCCAGAAATATGGAAAATGGGCTAGCGAATAGTAATAGCGTTTTTAAAGAAAAAGAAAAATTTTTAAGTTTACTAAAAGGCCAATTTGAGTTATCCAAAGCTCAATAGTGGTTCTAAAGTGATCTAATATGAGGAAATAGGGGAAAATAAGATGTTTTACTCAGAATATGGATGAAGAAGGAGGATAAAACTTATTTAAGACATGTGAAGTTTAGTTGGAAGGCTAGGATTTGATCTTGCAAAAGTTGTATGATCTGATGGTCCATATTCTTCCAACACTTTAAACAATTTTTTCCCTTCTCATTGGCTGCCATAAAGGGGTGTAACTAGTGTCTAAGAATCTAGTTACGTTAACCAAATTAAGTTGGTAATCTGATTACTTGATCCAGTAAAACTTATACTAATAAAATAACTTTGTTTTGATAAATTTTTCCATTTATTTGGGGACAATTATTTCTCTCTTTTGATCTTCAAATATGACTAAATCAAGTGGCAAAATAATCATCTTGATAATATCTTTAGAAATCTTAAGTTTCCATAAAGTTACTCTGGTGATTCCAATACCGATAAACGACCTACCGTTAAGCAACTAGATTTTAGGATATAAAGATTTTTAAAATTTCCACTGATATTCTCACCCTTTTTCTTTCCTCAAATTGCTTCCCATAATGTCTTTAATTAATGTTCAAAGAAAGCCTAATTTCCAGGGTTTTTCTCGTTCTTTTTCCTTCGATTCGAGAAATCGCCTTTCTCGTATTATGAGCAACAGTTTTATAAAATACTAGAAATTTCAAACTATTTTTCCTTGCCTTGAACTCAGAAATTTGAGGCCTCCTGATACTTCAAATAATTATTTTTGGCTAATTATAAATGCCAAAAATTAAATGATCTTTAAAATTCTCTAAGCATTAATCTAGGCCGAATCAGCAAAATCTGACCCCTCTCATTTTGATCAATGAATTTTTCTCTACCTTTTGGGCCTCTATAAATTTTTCTGATATCTTGACTATTGACTATGGTCAAATGACCAAAATGCCCTTATGTTTTTTCTTATTTACCATAATGCCCTTACCTTTCTTTCAAAATTCCATTCTTGCCCTTACCTCTTTAAAATTCTATTTTGACCTTTACCTTTAATGACATTTGGGTCCTTCCCAGAAGGTTGCTTTGAGACAGAAGATATTAGATGAAGCTCATAGAAGCAGATATACTATTCACCCTAGAATGGCGAAAATGTATCATGAGCTGAAACAACTGTTTTGGTGGCCTAGAATGAAGCGAGAAATTACATAGTATGTGACTAGATGTCTTACTTGCCAGAAAGTGAAAATAGAACATCAGAGACCACCAGGGTTGTTGCAAAGTCCAAAGATTCCAGAGTGGAAATGGGATAATGCTATATGGGTGATTGTTGACATATTGATTAAGGCAGCGCATTTTCTGCCAGTACATACGAATTGGCCGCTGACAAAATTAGCAGAGACGTATATAAAGGAGATAGTAAGATTGCATGGGGTGCCAAAGAACATTATTTCAGACCGAGATCCTCGTTTTACTTCGAGTTTTTGGAAAGCATTACAAGAGGCACTTGGGACAAGGCTAAGTTTTAGCACAGCATATCATCTGTAGAAGGATGGACAGTCAGAAAGAACTATACAGATGCTCAAAGATATGTTGAGAGCGTGTGTGCTAGAACTAAAAGGGAATTGGAGTGTATACTTGCCGTTGGCTGAATTTGCTTATAATAACAGTTATCACTCCAGTATAAAGATGGCGCCTTATGAAGCATTGTATGGAAGGAAGTGTAGATCTCCTTTATGCTAGACAAAATTAAAGGAAAGAGACATTTACGGTACAGAAATCGTAGATCATACGGCTGCTAAGTGTAATATCCACCCTTTTTCTGTAAATTGAAGTAGAAGGCCAAACTGATAGTTATGAGATAAGATAAGGCCCAGAAATTAAAGTACTGAAAGAGAAGATGTCAATGGACCAAAGAGACCCTGTCAATTTAGTCCTAAGGCTTTGAAATTTACTAAGAATGTAAGCCAAGGACATAAATGTCATTAAGTATAAAGACCAATGGCAATATGGTCATTGGATAAAAAGGGTCAAACCAATAGTCAAACGTTAAGTTTGAGACCACAGATAGAAAGCACAGAAAAAGTTGATGCTGATGGGCTGAATGACCCAAAGTCAGACTTAACTCATCGAGAGAAATTTTATGAGAACTCCGCAGTTAAGCGTCCTCGCCCTGGAGCAATCTCAAGATGGGTGACCTATTGGGAAGTACCTAAAGGTCATTACACAAAAGATCAAGGGCGACAAAGTTAAGGGCAAAATGGGAAATTATGAAAAGTTGATAGTATAATGGCATTTTGGTCATTAAGAGAAAATGTGAGGGTATTTTGGTCATCCGACAAAGTCAAAAAGTCAACTG
>JANTPZ010091432.1:0-48782 GCA_025593235.1 Vachellia pachyceras
AGTCACAGAATCTGGTTTAAAACCATTACTAGAAATCTTCTCAAACAAATTGATAGCCTCTTGACTGTATCCATGTTGAGCATACCCATTTACCATGGCTGTCCATGATATAATCCCATTGGTTTTTGTCCCATAAAAAATCTTTGAAGCTTCTTGAAGACTCCCACACTTTGAATACATATTAATCAGAGCACTTAAAATCATGACTTCATGATCTACGTACCCTAATGCACAACACTAATCACGAATTGGTCCATTTGAAGTCCTGGATGGAGCCACATGTTTGAGAACAAGGCTAATGCTCCATCAAAATCTGAAGCATTGACATAACCAGCAATTACGGTGGTCCAAGAATTTTCATCTCTGAGAGGCATTTTATCAAATATATCTCTAGCTTCAACCAAGTGGCCTCTTTTTACAAGATGCTGCAGTATTGTAAAAAAGTGATGGTGTGTATCAAATAAAGGAAGTCTCACATTGTTTTGGTGAGAAGAAGAGACCAAAGGTATATAAACTATCCTATGGTTTTTGAGGGAAGCTAAGCTTATGGACTGTTTTCCCCTCATACAAATTCTGATATTCCAATAATGCCCACTGTGAAACTATAAAATAAACTCTTTTGACTCCATCCGTGCACCACTGTATGGCTTCATCACCGTTTGGGAACGCGGTAGAGAAGTACTTTTACGTAAGTTGAGGTAAACATATGAAATAAATTATCTCGTTTTATGAAAAAACACTGTTGAACGTGCTTTTGGGTGAGAGTTAAACTTTACCAGAGGGAGCTATGTGTATGCCTTCCCCTCCGTGACTTCACTAGCGTCGGCATCATCAGGCCTTCCTTTGCTTCAACGGTGCTTGTATCATTTTGTCAACCCTCTTTGCCTTCTAATACCCCGACGTTGTCACCCTATTCAACTGGTCACCATTCCAATACCTCCTATCCCTTAGAACGTACCAAGGAAGATGATCATCTAGACATTGAAGTGCTTGCCTTCGACTCTTCGGTGAAGGTAGAACTCGACCAATTCTTCGGTCGGACGGAAGCGAAGTTGTTGTACCCGACCCTACTCTCCGGCGAATTGCAATGTTATTGTTCTTGAACTTGCAGCCAACATAAGCAAATGAAAACTCATGATCTTAAAGCTAGAGTTTTTGTCTAAAAAAGAATAATTCTAGATAGTTTTTGAACTCGATTACTGAAGTAGTAATTAGTTCTTAATCAACTCTGTACAAATAGGTTTAGAGTGAATAAAAAGGTGAGATTTTCTTGCTTTTATGATGATGTTAGGCTGCAATTGCAGAAAGTTTATTAATTTGCTATTGAGAGTTTGACGGGTAAAAGGATGAAATTTTTTATGGTTAAATAATTGAACAATATTACTTGTGCTCCCTAAATTATAATGAATTGATGGGTTAAAAATAAGATTGTTAATTTAGTATTTTAAAGTATTTTATTTGATAAATTACAAATAAAAGATATCATTATATCATTTTATTATATGTCTATTAATTTAGTATTTTAAAGTATTTTATTTAAAGTAAGATTTTAATTAATTTAAATATAATATGATTAAAAATATAAATAATATATAAAAGTAAAATAGTACAACTATAGTTATCATCCCTTCCCTAACCCTTTAACTAAATAAAAGATCTTTTATCATTTTCTCCCCTCTAATAAATCAAATAAGGTAACATGACTTGTACCCATCCGTCCTTGCCCAAAACCAAACAAGCCTTGAAGACATCGTGTTCAGTATGCTTTCCAGCCTGTCGGAGCGCGTGGGACCCACACGCATTGACACCTTGAATCAGTCTTCGTCTCATCGCCTCCAAAAGCTGCTGATCAGAACGTAGAAGAGTCACTTGGCTCATTTTCGGTCTTCTCCTTCTGAATTCTCTCTCGGACCTCTTAATCATGGAGTTTCTGCAGTTGAACCTCGTATCTTGTTTACTCTTGCTTTGTTTCGGAACACTTTCCGTGCACTCCCGCCTCTTCTCCCCACTCGACAACTATCTCATCGACTGCGGCTCCGCCGCCGTGAGCACCATAGACAACCGTCGATTCGTTGGCGACCTCTCAGGCAACGACTCGCCTTTGTTGATTTCTGGTCGTTCGATGTCAATGAGAAATGAAAACCCTGTTCCGGGTTTGGCCCCAATCTACCACACGGCCAGGATTTTCAAAAGCCCTTCGAAGTACGCATTCCCAATCAGAGACAAAGGAACCCATATGGTACGTCTTCACTTCAATTCCTTTAATTCTCGAGGATTTGATTTGGGTGAGGCGCAATTTCAAGTTTTGGTTGATGGGTTTGTCGTTTTGAGCAATTTTAGCCGAGTGAATGCTGTAAACCCTAAGATTATGGAGTATCTAATAAGGGTCGATGCTGAGAAGCTCGTGATAATGTTTGTTCCAACTGAAAATTCGAAATTTGGATTTGTGAATGCTATTGAGGTGATATCTGCTCCCAAAGACCTTGTGCCTGATACTGCACAATATGTGAGTTCGAACAATATAGTGAATTTTGATGGTTTAAGCAACCAAGCACTTGAAGTTCTCTACAGGTTAAATGTTGGGGGTCCCAAAGTCACTCCATTTAATGATTCCTTGTGGAGGACATGGATGCCTGATGGTGAGTTCTTCAAGTCCAATCCTCAATCTAAAAGATTGTACTTCGGTGGTCGGATCAAGTATCAAAGAGGAGGTGCTAGCCGTGAAGTTGGACCTGACAATATGTATAACAGTGCTCGGCTGATAAAAAGTATGAATGCTTCTGTTCCTAGGATCAACATGACATGGCAATTTCCAGTCATTGGGGGGTATAAGTATCTTGTTAGGCTGCACTTCTGTGACATTGCTAGTATTTCGATTGGGTTGCTGTACTTCAATGTTTATGTCGATGGGAATTTAGCCTATGCAGATTTGGATCTCTCTGACATTACAGGCTTACTGGCTTCGCCCTTTTATGCCGATTTTGTTGTTGATGCAGCAGACAACTTAGGGAATTTGAGTGTTAACATAGGACCATCAAATAAAAGCATCCCATATGTAGTTGATGGTATATTGAATGGGATTGAGGTTATGAGGTTGAATAATTCTCACAATAGTCTTGATGGAGAGGTTTGTGCTGGTTTCGTTCTCAAGAGCTGGCCAAGGGGAAATTCAGGGCTTTTCCTTACTTTGTTGGCTGCTGTGTGCATTGTATTGAGCATATCCTTAGTGATTCGTAGGAAGGTACATGGTTCAAGAGATTCTTTCCCATGGTCAAGGTTGCCGGTGGATATTTCTGATGACCGTGTTAAGGGAAGCGATCTTCAACCAGGAAGCAAATAAGCTGCATGTAAAATATCAGCAGATTCTGGTGACTGCGAAGAAAGATAAGGGAGTGCCTTGCAGCTTAAGCCATTAGATAATGATGGAAACTGCAAGCCTGAAGAATGTAATACTTCTTTGAATCTTAATTATCTACTAAAAGCCTAAAACGTACTCTGTTTAGGGAGATATCGTTCTGTGTCTAAATAGATTTGCTCGTGTATAAACATGTCATGTTGTAATGTAAGGATTAAACTCTTGGCTCTACTTACTTTGTATCCGTCGTCTGAAGCTATATTGCCTGTATCTTGGTTGTAACTTTTGAAAATAGGTATGAAACTTTGATATTGAGTGGTAATGTTATTTATTTGGATGCCTCCAGATTACTTTTAAAATACGCTTAGACCAAATTTTGGTATATAGAGCAATGTTCAACCTGAAGAATGAAGACAAAGCATTATTTTCTGACTTTCTTTAATTCTGTCTTGGTTAATAGACAATTACTCTTGCAGCTCAGTTGGATATCCTATCAATTAGATTAATAGTTGAAATAAATTTGTTGTTGCACTCATTCTGAATCTGGCGATTGAATTGTCATTTTCCATAATATTTATGAAGAGAAAGCATTATTTAGAATCTTGGTTGAGAAGTATGAGTAGTTTCTATCCACAAAGACTGAATTTTGCGTCTCT
This sequence comes from Vachellia pachyceras, assembly GCA_025593235.1. Taxonomy (NCBI): domain Eukaryota; kingdom Viridiplantae; phylum Streptophyta; class Magnoliopsida; order Fabales; family Fabaceae; genus Vachellia; species Vachellia pachyceras. The sequence goes on from JANTPZ010091432.1 coordinate 4,012, forward strand.
CCTCCATTTTTTTTTTTGGTATAAATCATCCGGTATCCTGGGGTATCCTACCCACCCCAGATTAATCCGAACCCCTGCGAGGAAACCTTACGGTGGTAGCGAGGTACCGATGGGACAACATTTTTGATGTTGTGTTAATTATCACGGTTGTCACTCCCTAGGATTCGAACCCTCGCCCTAAGGAATGCTGGTAGTAGTCTTTACCAACTCTACCAAACATCCATTGATTCCTCCATTTTTTTTTAGCAAGAAGCATATCAACTCAATTTACAGTACACAAAACCCAATGTGAAAATCATATTGGGCCAATCGATGAGCATGGAAAAATAAAACAAATAAATATAAGAAACGCAGTCAGATCAATATTAACTAGGGTGCAATAACATTTCTCTTAAAAAGACTTTCAGATATGCATTGTTCATGCGTGAAAACTTTCAAAGTAAAATTGGGTATTGACCCATTAAAGTTTTATTGTCAATATTCTCATACCAGTGTTATTGATTTAATGTTGGGAGAATTGGGTTTCTTCTGTATATGGCTCATGTCTAAAGAAAAGAAAGGGAATGAGACAAAAGATGAGAAGTGCAGATTCGGTAAATTACGAAAGTATACAGAACATAAGAATAGGTTATGGTAATTGTGAGGTGGGTATGAGTAAAGAATAATGATTCAAACACTCCTAGTGTGTGTGTGTGAAGAAGGATAGGTGATAAGAGAAAGGTATGATTTTTTTTTTTTCAATTGCCTTGTGTGGATAGAGTACATTATTTAACTAATTTTAACTTTCTGTGTATTCTCTGCAAACAAACACACCCACATAAAGGAAGAGAAAAGGACACATTGAATTTACATATAGAAGAAAGCTTAAATTACAAGCGATAATAGTTCCCAAGAAGGTAAACGGACATGATATAGCTTCACGAATCCAGCATTCCATTTTTACCATTTAAAATTTGGAAATTACCCTCAACCTTGGTTGTTTGCTGCAGACACGGTCACTTTCCTCCCCTTGGGAAATTAGTTATTGAAAGTAAATAAAAGAAATTATGCCGTCATTAATATGATCTCTACAGTGGGGGAGAATTAAGGGGAAGTTCGTTAGGTGATCTAAAATGGAATGAAAAGATATAAAAAGCAATTACGCCTATTATCCTAAAATGTAAGAACCTTTTTGTAATGTAATTTGCACTGAAAAAAAAATTTGTTGCATTCTATACCAAAAAAAAGTGTTACATTTAAAAGTGTTAATTGTAATAACAAATAGTAAACTATGATCAATATAATAACCAATCAAATCCGCACTAGATGGTAAAAAAAAAAAATCAAATTCGCACTAAACAAACTAAGTCATGGAAACTATATTTTATTAAAATTATTTAAATTTGTCCGAAAATTTGTAACTTATAGTACTACCTTGAAGAGCAAGTTGAATTTTTTGGAAAGATTAAAATGTTAAATAAATCACCAAATTATAAAATATATTATGAAATATTTATAAATATATTGTCATAAGATTATATATATCTGTTTACAAGTTAGCTAAATTAGTTTAAATTAGTCTAATGTGAAGGATTGAATGGTGTATTATATATAAATGAAAAAATAATAGGTTAGCTAAAAAAACAACGAACAGCAAAAAAAAAAAGTGTTATAACGGTCATTATCTGTGTATGGAAAAATAAAAAAATTATATTTGTTTGAATTAAGTAGATAATTAATAGTAAATAGAATTGAAAGAAATTGAGCTACCCATAGTGTAAAGAAAGTGAAATTTAACTAATGCCGTCACCACAAGATGAATGAGGGGGATGAAGAAGGATTGTGCTGCTAAGAATGATTATAAGTACATAAAGCTTGATAGCAGTAACGGGAGAAGCAAGATAAATTAGAATGAATAATGTTAGTAGAGTGCGTTTAATATGTTTACAATGAAAGATAGGGTAGAAATAAATAGTTGGTTGCTGGTTGCAGTCGCATGTTGGCTGTATCCAACAACCCCTGAGAATCATGGGGTAGTGGTTGTTGGATATTTGGATCCTAACTATCTGGTCCGAAGTTGGAGGAGTTGGCGATGGACATGAGCTTTAGGTATGGTTCCATTTGCTCCCTAAACGCTTGATCGTTGAGACTCCCGATGAATCACGTCTTGAGCTAGTCTTGTCTGCTGAACCTTGGATTGGTCTGATCTAAATCATTTTTTGGGTATACAATATTTAAATTCTAAATTTACAGCAGAAAATGACTTTTTTTTTACTAAGATCTATAGATCAGGGGTCAAAGCAGTGTTCAATAATCATCATATATGTTTATTTTTTTATGTAGGGTTGACCTGTAATCCCACAAGTATTATGTTTATAAACATAAGCATATCTCGCCTGCAATGGCATCCATTTACGGTTACTTCGAATAGTAACGTGGACTCATGGAAGCTCATCAAGATAAATGCACGACTTCATCAAGATAAATGCACGACTTCATATTCAAAGACTAAGCGATTACAAAAATATTTATAAATTACCCACTAACAAAATATTTAAAATTACAGTGAAATTTAAACTTATGATCTTGTGAGCCGATTCAGTACAAGTGAAGCTTAGGCCCATAAGCCCTTCTTCTCTAAATTCAGATATTTTCTCAAACCCTACCCTAATGGATCAGATCCACACTTAAGGTCGCAAGGCTGATTTCCTCAAGTTGGGTTATCATGAGCAAAAGGAAAGACGATCGTATCACTGGAAAAAGGTTATATACCAGAGCTCTAAGCGGATCAGTGAGGTGAGAAGTTCCACACCTTTTAACTTTCAACTGAGCCAAACTCCTGCTGCGTGTTCCTCCCTTCACGTCTCTTATTAGGCTATTTCTTTACTCATCAAAAAGGGTGGAAAAGAATTAAGTTGCATAAATTTCACTATGAATGTTAAGCTTACCAGAAGCAGGAAAAAATATAATATATACAAGTTGATCTATTCAAATGCTTCTGCAAAAACATATAGCTGTCTGTGAATAGACCAAAATTAAAAAAAAAAAAAGAATAATAACGGAATTCTCAATCATAGACAAAGCCTCCCTAAAGAAATTTCTATCCTCTTTCTATACCTACAAGGCTACAAATACAATTCCCCATCCACCGGATTGAGCATGGATAGTATGTTGTGGGATAAACCTCAAAGTCGAATCCAGCAAATAGATGTAATTTCTTGGGCCCCACGATCAAATCAAGAGCAGATTCCTTTTGCAAGTGACATTTTATCAGTCACTTGGTCCAGATTACTTCAACGGAAACCATTGTGAAGCAGAGAAATTCGAATGAAAAATCAAATCGTCTTTCATTTTCCATCCACACTTCCAACTGTTGAAAGTCTCTCTGCCAGGTCTTCCAGCAAATCATGATATTCAGTGAATGCAGCATGCGACTGTAGAGCGTAGATAACCAGAGGGAACAGGAGATTATCTCTCTTATTAGTGGCGTATTACCGTTTTATTATTATAATCCATGTCGGAATGGAAAAAGCCATACCTGCAAGGTATTGCTGTATGCTTTCCACAACCGAACATCATGTCGGAATAGATCAAAAAGAACCTTAATTTCACCACAAAAAAATAAATGCAACGTTCAGCACTTAAAATTGCTGTACTAACATCAAAATATCATGTCACAAGAATCTTAGAAACCATTTTCTAGTATCAAACGTACCTCAGATCGTCGTAAGAGAGTGGCCAAGACAACTATCCATTCTTTGAACTTAACAGAGCACATGTGTGACAGGAGAAATTCTGCATCCAATCGGCTCTGTAATGTTTCCATTTGAAGCTGAAAACAAGAGTGTTCAATAAGGCAGGAGAAAAAAAGAAAGAAAAAACAAAAATATTGCTAGAAATAAACGAGAGAACTTGGTCCGATTCAAGGACTACTTCTTTAAGTGGGGTCAGCTATGAGATGGCATGATGCTATTATGTTCCATTCACAACCAATTCTGATATACTATTCACCAGTGGATCTCAATTGATAACTTCCTTAATTGTCACTGGTCTCTCTCCACATCTCTATAACTTCTTCGATTGACAACATTCTTGTGACATTTTAAGAAAAGTGATGCTTTAGTTATTCTTAATGCTCCCCTTATGTGATATGGACAGCATCAAGTTCTTAAAATGTCACAAGACATTTTAGAATGCAACTGATTGAATTTATTAATCCATAGTGGCAAAGTTACACGACAAACCCTTGCGTGTTTTCCCACTTCAGGCTACAACAAAATTGGGCAATAAAAATCACAGTTTCATAATAAAGTACAAAACCAATGGGCTTGAGCACATTAGCACCAAAGAAAGCAATGCTTAATGAATCAGAGTTTTTATGTAACACATCACAACTCATAAAGAGGGTGTTGAAAAGAAAAAATTGTATCATTAAGTCACCCCAAACAATTTTATTATTGAGTCATTACAACTTAAAGGAAACCTTTTGGCTTAGTAGTTCAAGCCCTGATGCAAAATTCTCAAGCCGAGCACTCCCAAGTCTTTCACGTTGAAGATACTCCTGCAATTGATCGGCCATTAAACAGCTTAACCACTCAAAACCCAAAGAAAAAAAAATGTTCAGAGAAGACTAGGTTGGACTAAGGAAACTTGCAAAATCTTCTTACTACTAAATCAAACTGAGTTCCTTTGACAAATGCAACGAGCTTTGAGAGCTCTTTCCCAGACATCAAGTAGCTGGCATGGTTTTCTAAAATATTCTTAACAGAGGTAACATGGGCACCCTGCTCCTTGGATGAGAAGCTGATTCAAAAAAAAAAAAAACTTGTTAGGACAGTTAGTGCCGATCATGTCCATGCTGTGAGCAACACAAAGGACATTCACCATGTGTACATCTACCTTTTATTCAATGACTGCCTTTGGTGACTAGAACCAAAAAGAAAGTAACCCAAAAATCTAGGAGACAGTGAATCACTTGATGCATGATCAAATTCCCTACCAGATCTTAGCAAGAACCTCACCTGAGGACCCAAAATAAATAATTAAGGAAAAGGTATTAGTTCTGTAAGGACATGCTAATGATCGACCAAATAAATAAATAATCCTAATTTCACAATAGTACCAGCTCCCCAGCAAGTTCGTACAAAGATTCATCAAGGGTAGCCTGCATATGTTTCACAATCCTCATCATTGATATGGCTTGAATTGATCAAAAGCTAATGAAGATAAAATGAGCAAAACAATTTAGCTCAAACCTGTAATAACCTTAAAGCACAGTACTGACTAATAGCAGGGCCTTCAAGTTTAGCAATCACCTGTTATATTTGAGATGGAATATTAATTCTAAAAATCAGGATAGATGATGTTGCATTACACCACAGCATCTGCAAATGACTATACTTCATTGCTTTGGTTACCAAAAATTGAAAAGAAAATTACCAAACCAAGTGTACCAAAGAATTTCTCCATAAACTAGTTCAACCAAAAACTATAAGCCTTGGCCCAAGCAATAAACAAAGAGAAACAAGAATAAACAAAAGGTTCAAATCTAACCATGTATTTTATTTTTGAGGGGAGCTTCGGGGCATTTTCTCTTTTGAAGAGGAGTTAGACATTAAAGGAAAAAAGATATATCAAAAAAGAAGAAAAACACAAACCATAACGTTAAGGGGGAAAACAAAAAATAATATATGTGTGCGCGTATGTAGGGAGGTCATACTTACAAGTATGTAGCAAGCAGCAGTGCGGTACCATCTACGTTGAAAGCATTCCTCAAACAATCTACTTAGAAACAAAGAAAAGAAAATCATTTATACAATTAAAATACGACAATAAAACAAACTCTATAGTTTAAACTAAGAGCTAAGATAAAATTCAGATAACTTCATTTTGGAGAAGCAACAAAAAAAATCATTTTCATGGAAGAGTTAATATATTCCTTTGCATTTTAGGATAAAATTTTATTGAAGAAAACAGAGATTGTGTCATTCTAAACAGCTGTACATCGAAACCATTGTTGTTTTATAAATTATAAGTGCAACATTGTCAGACTTCAATTTTTTTCATCTCATTTGAAGTAGAAATTAAAAAATATAAAAAAATGGAAATCCCATGCATATCAATTTTCTGGGGGGATGGCATCCAGCATGCAAAAACACATACCGTCTGCATCCCCAGCCTATTCATACTGCCACACCACTTGCCCTATTAAGTGTTCTGTTAGAGAGAGATAGACGAAACCTGATGTGTTGGGAAACTACGTGATAAGTACCATGGGAAAAGAATCCAGCAGCCATTAGCAAGTCCACAACTTAAGATATTTGCAAAAAGAATAGTTCCTTAATTGAATCTAATTTTAGATAATTATCAGGACTTCTCTTTGCTTACAAGAAAGAGTATAATGAACAAGTTGAGTACAATGTTCTGCACTGGTACAGAAAGAACGAGGAAAATAGGTGCTTGAAGGACATACTCAGCTGATTTTCCAGCAGCAGAGAACAAATCTGCCCAATGACGACCATCAGTTTTTCTTGCAACACTTACAACAACATCAAGATACTCTGGAAAGTTTCTGATAAAATCACAGGTCTTTTCCAGAAGAGAGCGTTTAGAAAGTCTAGAGACAGCAATCTGGTTCTTATTTACATTTTGCCTGCAGTGATTTAATTGGAAAGTAACCATACAAGAAAAAGTACACTGAAGGTAAAAAATTGCTCCATGAAATTTCTACACTCGAGCATGCATAACACAGAAAATTCAGAGAACTAACAGTTGCCAATACGATCAAATAGGTGATAAATTTAAGGAGAGCTTATTATTTTCCCCCATTAAGTCACCCAATGCTTGTGAAAAAAAGCAGTAATGTTAATCTAGCATCATATTAAGCTACACGTTAAAATTGGCAGACCAATCATATTCATATGCATGAAAATGAAATTCAATGCACCAGGACAGGATATGGCATGGTGATGACTTCACCTAGTTAGTGTCATCGAAACCATCCCAACAAGCACAACTACTGGCTGAAAACTTGAAATACTTGTTTCAGCATTATGAAGTTGAAAGTACCTGGATATATCTGCCTCAAATACTGTGAAAAGAAGCCACTCAAGACAATGTGAAAAATGAGGCTTCTCTGCTGATAGTTCTGCAAGTCTTGAAGCTTCCTCAATTTTGTCCCTCTAGTAGTCACATAAATAATAAGAAAAGAATCACACAGGATTTTCTATTTATAAAAAGGAAAAGGAATCCACTAGGAGAAAAGAGATGTTAAACGAACCAAGAATGGGATTAGATAACACTAGGGAAAAGCATTAAAAATATTATGCCCCCGAATCTCTGTAAACTGACTTTTACATAGGAAAGTAGTCATTTAGTCCACCGCAAGTGCCTGAAGAGAGTCCCATAATTTAATACCTGAAGAAGGTGTCGAAGTAGGCAGTGCAATATTGTTTGTTCTTGAGGAGTTGGTTCAAAACATGGAAATTCTGTGCTTGCTGAAAATGACATTCTCTGAGAAACACCAACAACTACACCAGCATTTGGAAGAAGTCCCAGAGGGTATACTTCACGATCAAACTCCAATTCCGGATCCAACTAAAAATTCAATGAGTTCCAACTCAGCAACTAAACTGAATTTAGAACTGAACTCCAGCAAAGTTATATCAGAGCGTAAAATACCATTTTTCTTAAAGTCTTTGCATATCTACCAGCTAAAATATACAGATGATAATGTCTTTGTTAAATATCAAACAGAAACAATGAAAAGAAAGAAGAGAAAATATAGTTTTTGGTCCTGAAAGATTTATGCCTCAACAATTAAATCCTAAATTTTAGTGTTAATTTTTCTTTATTGCTTGCGCTTGGATTTATCCATTTCACCAGAATAGCTTCATAATTTGGATTGCTACAAGCTTACATGCCCTTCATTAGGACTGCTACACTGCACATCAAATGAAACTGGACTTGGCTTGCACTTTTTTTAGAGTCCAATTATATCGATTGATATTTGTCTGAGCTTGTATTCTTTCGAGCCACTAGGCCTCAGATTACAACTTGCAATTTTCTTCATGATCTATAGTTGCGCTCTTGAACCGCAGAGGCCTTAAGCCCAACAACGTATTCTTTACAGTTCCATATCTTATGGAGGTTAGACCTCTTTTCCGTCCCTTTATTACTCTAATAAAGTGTTAATTTTTTGTATCAAATGTTAGAGAAATTAGATATATAGATTACATAAGTATGAAGTTTCTTATGTATACTAGTCAATGCAATCTACTGCGTATAAAGAGTCAGTATAGTAATCTATACACAGACCTGCACAAAATCCTCCTGTTTATACGGATCAGCACCAGAAGATGGATACCAAACCTGTAAAGATGAATAAGAACAAATAAAATTTTCGGACAAGTAAAATGGAAATAAACCAAAGATTAAATTAAAAAAATCGCCATTAAACCTAGCAAAACACAATGGTGTACATACTGGACACAAGAAACATCTTTACATTTAATTACCTGCATGCCTCGGTGACCATAATCTAACCATGAAACTTCTTCAATTAAATTTGTTTTATCCTCTGAATGGCCACAAGTAACCCAAAATAATTCAACCGAATCAGTAAGCTTTCTCTCACGTCCATCATCCAAATCAAGAAGTGAAAGCTCCCCATTTGCTCTCAATATCAAACACCTAGAAGAAATCATTTTCAGGAGGAATGTAACAAGGAAAGTATACGACCTTCATCCCACTTTTTTAGTTACTTTCTCCTCAAGAAATCAAATTAATTTATGCTATATTGTAAAAAGAAAACGAAAAAATATTTTATCTTGGCCTTCGGAATAAAGATAAAAACAGCTAAATGTAGGAAGGCACATAAATTCTTATGCCCAGTCCATAGCAGCAGTTGGAGTAGGTAACTTTTTCTATATTCAGTTTGACATAAGGGTTATATAGGATATTCAGCTGTTATATGCAATGACATTTCTAACGGTGACATTTTACTTGGACCATATAAATTAGAAGGGGTAAAATTGCTTTGGAAAAAAAAGAATACATGCTGTTCACAAGGCATACCTCGCTGGTTCTCTTGCTAATGAATCTGACACTGATGAAACGTAATTGTTTGACATAGACTCTGTAGAACATTGATCAGGAATAAAGCGCATTGCTGCAGGGTGGCTCTTGGCAGTCACGATAGAAAGTTCTCGTACTGTAGAAAGCTGTTTGCCATGTTATAACTTAAAAATGTATAGTAAACAAGGTTTATTGATGAAATTCCAAATACAAAGTAAAACAAGTTTCAACATATCAAAGAAGGGTGTCATTCATAACAAGAAAAGAGAATAAAAACAACAAAAATATGCATTTACCTGTAAATCTGGATTGCCTGAAGGTGTCAATTCACCAATTAATTTTACATGGAATATGTGGACATCAAAAGGTTTATACGTAACCAGTATATAATCTTGATAGACATCCATCACCATTGGTTTAGCAAGCAGTGACTTCCGACAGAGTAATGAACTTTGATCAAGGTGATATCTTGGATAAAAAAGCAACTCATACCTGAAATATAATAAAAGGCACGTTAACCTTTAAGACCACTAGGAGGAGCAAAATAGTTCCATACATTGCAATATGCTCCAAAAAAGTCACAGAAATCAGCTTTTATAAGACCTGGTGACATAAATGAGAAAGACAAATTGAGAGCCATCCATATTGGGGCTTTAAGAGGAATATGCACTGCTATATATTCCTGTGCTATATATCAATTGGCTGCAAAGAATCCATATCTGACACACCATACTTGTAAGAATCAACTACATGCAACATTTAGATACAGCAAAGTATCTCACGTGTTGGAAGAATCAATATAGTTGCAGACGACAACAATCTTCCCCAGCCATAATAAACCTTTGCATTGAATCTTTTGTTCCTGGGTAACATCTCCAAAAACTCGCCACCTTCTTAATCGTATATCATACAATATCAAACCATGGATACCAGCAACAGCTAAGTACATTCCATCCTTGCTAGCTGCAACATGTCGAACAGGCCAATTTTGGGAGATATAAGAAACCTGCACATTTTCAGACTTCGTCAGAGGTTTCATTAAGTGAACACATAAAGCAAAGTACAAACATTTTCATAATCAAACACAATTGGAATTTGGCCCCACAAGAAAAACACATAACTGGAAGATTAACATGCAGCATTTTGAGCGCATCAATCTCTTCTGATTGCACAATGAGTAACCGGTCTTCCCCACAGATTACTTGTCGGATGTAAGTGGTGCCTGAAACACCTCTGCTAAGGCAGCATTTGCCAAAAGAGAATGAGAGAACTCTCTCTGAAGATTCCTTCTCAACAGCATAAAGTCTATAACCATATTCATCCCACTGCAAACGTGAGGTGCCACCCATCAAAGGTTCACATTTAGACTCTTGGTTTGGCTTAGCCATTGGAGAAGATACAGAACTTAAACCTATTTGTCGAATTGTAGACATCAAACGACACCCAGAAACAGACCAAACTGTAAGTCCCCTTAATTTCCACCCAACTGCAAATGCGGAGTTATCAGGTGTCCAAGCAATGCAATTAACAGAACCAGTGTCATCCATTGAGTATCTGCAAAAGAGTCAGACACATCATACTTCAAGACACGGATCCAAAACTATCTAAATTGGATAACTGCATAAATCTCAGTCCAGTGAAATTCTGAATATAGGAGAGAAGTGATTGTTGTAATCATATTTTTTATAAACTCAGCTATACATGCACTCATTATATCTTGTTTGGGGAGGCAAGTCATTCTCACGTAAGCCGAAACAAAACTCCTCTCACATATTTACCTCGAAATCTGTAATTGTTCTCCCAACAGAATTCCCAAACACACCCATTATATCTAGACAGGGAGATAAAATTTTAAAGCACTGAATGTAATCAGAATAAATTAGAATCTACCGTTCTTCGATTTAAAGATGATAGAATAAAAATTACAGACCAAGCAAATAGCAGCATTAGGATTGAAGAACATCGTATAAACCCAAAAAATTAAAGTAGGGGAAGCATGTGAGGAGCAAACTGAATGGGACATAATGTTATCTGAAACGTATATATATAACTTACCCCCAGTCATACAAAGAGACAGCACGTATAAGTGAAGCAGATTCACCCAGATCGTATAATTCAACTGTTCCTCTTCTGGTACCAACAGCAAGAATTCGCTGCTCTGGAGCTATTGAAGCATATACAGCATCACCACAAGCCAACCTCTTTTCTGATTTAATGGAGTCAACCTGCTTTAAACCTTTCTTACTTACAGAACATGAGACAAGTTGCCCATCAGAATATAAGACAAAAAGCAACCTTAATAGAAGACAAAGCTCCAGCTGGACAATTGCAGACTTTCTTGGGGTATTGTTGTTGGACATGAGAACCTTTGGATGACCTTTAGGAGAAAGGCCATTGCCTAGAGTAAGTGGTACTTGAGAATCTTCGACACTAGCATGAGGATGTGGGTCAAGGTCAAAAGCCCCACCAAACTGTTCAGGAGAACATGGAATGCTGATAATGATGATTAACGTCAAAAGCAAAACAGTACAGAAAAATCTGTTAAAAGCTAACACTATCAATGCCAGAAGAAAATGTGTCAAATTGAAATGAATGGCAAACATTGCTGACTTCGATATATCCAAATTACCTCTCCCTTCCAAGATATACTGTACAAAGTTCCATCAGATAGTCCAAGCAGCATATGTTTGTTATCCCTTACAATATTGCTCCTGACAAAAAGGTCGTAGCAGGAAAAATTTCAGGACCACACTGAGAATGGCTTCATAATTTTAACCATATAGAACATAGTGAAGCACAAGACCTGGCATTTTCAGGAAGCATTTAAAAATGGAGGTACATTGGAAGTTTAGAAAAAGTGGGTGGAATAGAATCCATGTAACACATTGTCGCAATAGATAGACCCAGAAGATGGGAGATAGACATAGTCACTCTGACAAGCATTTTCTCATAAACATGGAACTGTAAACTTTCCAAAGTTGTTCTAAGCATATAACTTAATTATTCTAATTCTACTTCTCAGTAAAATTCCATGCTATTCTACCATCTGAATTTCCAGCATACAACTTAATAGTGAAAACAGAGCCTGAAACAAATATGTTAATCAAGGTCCTTAAAAAAATGAAATCTAAGACACAGCCAGGTTCAGTAATAAAGAAGGTAAGTCTGGTAGCCAAAGGGAGAAGAAAAGGTAATGTCAATCATGGAAAGTGTAGCATAAACAACATATATAATGTCTATTATATCTCTGTTGTTACTACTCAACAACGCCTTTGTTTTTTTCATAGAAGTGTCATTTCCATTCACATCTTTGTTCCCTTCACTTCCACTATATAACATTCAGCGTTAATTACATAAGACAATCTTAGCATCAATATTCAATATGATCATATCCCTGTTCATATCTAACACTAAGTAAAATGTTTGTTCAATTCAATTTCTTAACTCATACAGATGAAGAAAATCATAAAACCAAATCTACACAGTGTCACCTACAGTGTTAAATCCTTCACTGCAAAGGGCACTTGTTCGCTTAGAAGAAGAGATATGGTAGCAAGGCGCAAAGCAGAGGGCTGCTTCCCACCAATATGTATTCTTTTTTCTGAGATTTGGGCCTTGAAAATGTGAAGAAAGAAAGACGATGTCTGCAGATATCATTGTAAGAAAATACAGAAGTATTAGGGCATCAACATTATAAGATCACTCTAAAGCAATAGAAGACTAACAGAAACAGAAATATAAATCCAACAACAGAATAGCTTATAAGTCAGAACACAATATAGTACTCTGTGACATAGATTATTATTAGTGTGAACAATATAAGAAGAGGAGACGAAAGTGAACACAGAATCACACCAAAAACAATCTTTAAATACGAATGAACTTATATTGCAGATAATTTGCCAGTTCTGAATTACAAGCAACAAGTCGGTCTTATGGCTCTTTTCATTTCAGAACAACGCTGTCATCAATAAGGACACAATTTCGTACGCCAGCTTAGCAATAAGATTGACATTAGATTTAACATGCATATGCTCCGCATTTGTAAGCTAGATCCCACAAAGATAGACTACAGGTTATTACAAATAGCATGCTAAACGATGCATAGTAGACTGACAATGACAAAGGAATCCGAACTGGCTAACATATATATTCAAGAAATGAATGAAAGGAAGCTTACAATAATAGCGATTAACTTTGCATCAGGGCTCCAAACAGCCTGCATATTGTCTCCTTCCTTTTGCAACGAATCTGAATCTCTCTTGTACTTGCCCAGTCTCACTTTATTCTGAACTCAACACAGAAAACGGATTACAGTCAAACCAAGAACCCGTTCTCTAAGTCCATTAAATTTAACTTTTCTTTTCTTTTAATGCAAGAAAATGGTGCATACAAATTCATAACAAAACGACTGATTCACATTAAGTAAAGATAAGTGTACCCGGGAAGCACTCCATAGCTCAAAGTGAGTGGGGGATACGACAAGTAATTGATTATTGATAACCTTGAGGTATATAATCTTCTGGATTGAGGGGCAGAGTCCCTGCTCAAGAGGAATGACCTGAGGCCATCCGTATGCCATATACATCTTCTCGTCCCGTGTTAGTTCTGAGATTTGCTTCAGATTAATGAAGTCTACCATAGATCTGGAAACTGGGAAGAGTAACTCGGAAATGCAAAGGGGATCACAAGCATTTCCTGGAGAAAACTGATGCACCTGCTTCAGCTTGATCAACAATTGAGAGGAACAAAGTTGAATTGCGATGTGGGCGAGGGAATTTTTTTTTTAGGGGGAACTATTTTTGGTACCAAAAAAAAGGGCAATTTTCACTTAAATATGACAATGAATAAGGATCGCTCTCGAAGATTATCAAATATGGAATTATCAGGGTATCCGTCAGCTATTCGCCATGAAGCCGAAGTCAATGGCTGTGTGACAACGATTATTGAAAGCTTAAAAGCAAAGTCGGTATTTTTCATAAAATAAGATAATTTATTTAACATATTTATCTTGATTTACTTTTCTAAACAAACCCAATAAAGGTAATTGTAACGATAAAAATAATTTAAAAATTTTTTCAAAATTATATTGATCACTGTAAATTATCAATAGGTTATTTTAAAAAAAAAATTTTAAATGGGGTATTTTAAACCTCACTGTTATAAACTTTAACGTTGATTGTCGGTTCCTCAACAGAAATTTGATCAACTTTGAGAGGATTTTTAACGACATGGCCTAAAATAGCCCATTTAAAACTTCTGGATGATTAATGGCTAGGTCTGTAGGATGCGGAGGAGGGACAGAAGTGGATGGTCTTGTCTTCAACTGTGATGGTGCCTATGATGAATCAAAGGGGATGGCTGGTCTGGGGCTGGTTGGGAGGAACAGATTGGGAAACCCTTTCTGCTTGTTAGGGGAAATCTGTGAAGCCTCCTCTCCTTTCATGGAAGAAGCGAAGGCTGTGTTAAAAGGAATGGAATGGTGTGCTGATATGGCATAGAATTTATTTTGACAAGATCTTATTGTCTTTCGCTTATTCAAGCTGTTGAAAGAGAAATTCAAAGCCCGGATTGGGAATGCTTGAACATAGTGGAGGAGATAGTTAATCTGGGCAAAGCTCCTGGGCATGTTGTCTTTGAGTGGATTCCGAGAAAATTCAACTTAGCTTGTGACTGATGTTCTTGAGCAGCTGTACGGGAGATGTGCTCACAAGAGTGGGTTGAGAAACCCCCTTCTCCTTTACTGAAAACCCCAGCTGATGATAGGAGCAAGGCTGGGGAGTGATCAATTTTGAACTCATTTTGGTTTTCTCGTATTGTTTCTTCACTGTTTTAATGCCTGGTTTTGCCTTCTGGTTTAGCTGGTTTCAGTTTCGTTTTTTCCTTCTGATGGATGATAGCTTACTGGTTTAGCTGGATAACGATGTAAAGAGATGCTGTTACTGACTTTCTTTGAAGGAATGAAATATGAACTGTTTGGTGCCCAAAAAACAAAAAGTTTGGCATTTACTGCATGATTTCTTATAAAAATTTTACGTTCTTATAAGTATATAACCGGATTTTTTTTAGTGGAAAGGCATTCATTTCATTCAACATTAAAAGGTAGTGAAGATAAGTCAAACATTTGTTTATGTTCTTATAAGTATACGTCCAATATTACATGTTAGGCTTGTATCATTTCTCTCCGGTTCTTTTTTATACACAACGAGAGCACAAAGGCTCAAAGGATTTCTCTCTGAGTTCTTAGTTCTGCATATTTGGTTTGAATCACTGAAACCACGGACACGAGTTGTGAGCCCAATAAACAGATGGGCTCATAAAAAGGCCCAAATGAATGAGATTAAGGCTTTGTTCTCCTAAAACCTAAAGGGACCACACCACCCAGGGGGACCCTGCATGAAAAACAAGTTATTCATTTGGGCCTGATAATATATGTTTTCTTAAACTATTTAAAATCCAGTAGCTAACCTGGGTTTGTGCAAAGGAATTAGTCCTTAGTAGCCTAATGATTCAATACTTGAATTCCTGTCATAAGAGATGTGCAATAATGTTTCGAATGGGATTACATTCGGTATGAAAATTCATGTTCTTGGCAAAAAAATGTGGTACCAAGAGTGTTAAGATTAGTGGAAGGGATTAGTCGTCACAATAACATAAATAAATGTTTGACTTATCTTCCGTACGAGGATATATCATTACCAAAAAAAGATTTCAGCAACGACTTTTAATGGTGACAGAAAAAGTCACCGTTAAAAGTTTGAAAGTCATACCTTCGACGGTGACTTAAGATTATACTTTTGGTGACATTTTTTCTGCTATCACTGAAAGTGACACACATTTAGCAACAACTTTTTATGTTGCTACTAAAGGTAAGATATATAATATTTATTTGTAAATTTTGTTATTAAAAATAATATTTTCAATTAAAAATAATATTCTTTAAAAAACTATGAAATTAATAATTACGTAAGTGCATGAAAATTATTATACAATCAATAATATACTATATATAAAGTAAAATGCAAATATATAAAATAATAAACACATATATTAAAATTATTATCCAATTTACTTTTAATTTCTAATAATATTATATATTGTATATATAGATATATGTTTAAATAAATAAATGTGTGTGTGTAAATATCTATAATTTCTTATGTAGCAAAATATTATATATATATATATATATATTTAAATATGTGTTTAACGTATGCAAAGTCATGACTGTTCAACTGACAAAGGGTTAAAGGTTTGATTCATGGAGAAGGCAAACTTTTATATTTATCAGCTGGCGACAAGTGGTGTACAGGCAATGGTAGTGACCTGACGTGGGTCGGTGATGATGTGAAAGGCACAGGAGTAATTATTCTAAAAGTATTGGTGACAACAAAAAAGTTACCACAGCAGTGACCTTTAACAGTTATTTTTGTCACCGCCTATACTTTTAGTGACAAGCTAACAATTACTATGGCAGTGACTTTTTGTCGACGACTTTTTGCAACTAAAAGTCAATTTTTTTTGTAGTGTATATGCTCCACAAAAAAATCTCATATTTTACATTCTAATCTTGAATTATCTGAGAAATTATTTTTGTGCCTTTGTGACCGTCAAATGCAAGATTAGGGGCTTTGAATTATTGCCTGGTGTTGTAGATGGAGAGCATGACAACATGTGAGGTGTCATGTACGGCATGTACAGTTCAGAGAAGTAGAAGGCCATGCAATGTGGGATCATGCATTAATCAATGCCGCCGTTTGTTTCCTCAATTACATTTAGATCGTTTCATGCAAAGATTGTAATTTATAATACATTAATAGCAAATAAATATGAAAAATATCTTATAAATAAGGTTACACGAATATATGTATAACAATTTGTAGGTGGTTAATTAGTTTGATTTACATTATTAGAAAAATGCCAATTTAGCAACCGAAAATCCGTCGCTAAATGGCTATTTTCCGTTACTAAAACGAAGGTCACTAATATTTCCCATCGCTAAATGAAAATTTTCTGATAAAAAATAACCATTTTACGATAGATTCTTCCGTCGGTAAATGACATTTTCCTGGTAGTGTTATTGTACAATTTAACTAAATCCCAAAGAAAGCTAGTGATACATTCACTCACTTGGTATGACTCTAGGGCACACTAATAATTGATTTGGGTGTCTTTAACATATAATAAAGCAAACCCAAAACTGAACCTAACCAACCTAACAACACCAAAAGGGTTGTAATTTAATGAAGGGTAGCTAGTGGGGTTGTGCTTCATTACCATTAAAGTGGTGGGTATCCAAAAGAGAACAAAAGAAAGGATAATTACATACTTTCATGTCACAACTTATGTGTATACTGTACCAACCTTTATGCCTTTTGGATTGAATGGATGTGAAACAGGAGCATGTCAACATCAAAAAGTAGATCATCACATTAAAAAAGGAACATCATGAACATTGAAACAAAAACAAACAATAATGATGGGGGAGTACCAAGAGAAGAGAGATTTGAGGGTTTAGAAAGGAGGAAAAAATGAAGAGTCAAAGATAAAGATAAGATGATAGAATGGAGCATGTGGGTGTGCATGCTTGTGAGGATGCAATGCAAGAGGCAACAAGGACAAGCATTTCAATCCTTCATTTCCTTTCATTGTGTCTATTTCACTATAAGTTCTATTGTAAATAATTACAGTTAAATATTAAAGGGTTAACTAAATAGTCAAATAATATTCTATCCTTGGCACACCCCCGACAAGCTGGAGCTTGGATGTTCTTCATGCCCAGCTTGGAAATTAAATCATGGAATCTAGTGGGATGGAGAGGCTTTGTCAACGCATCAGCTAATTGATCTGAAGAGCGAACAGGAAGAAGATGAATTACTCTAGCATGTAATTTCTCTCGGACCAGGTGATAGTCCAACTCTATGTGCCTTATCCTCTCATGAAAAGTACAATGCGATGCAATTTGTATAGCAGACCGGTTGTCACATAACAGAAAGGCAAGATCAATGTGAGACAAACAAAAATCATTGAGAAGATAGATTAGCCATTGTAGTTCGCATATTGTAGAAGCCAATGCACAATACTCAGCCTCAAAAGAAGATCTGGAACCCGTATCCTGTTTCTTGGCTTTCCAGGATATTAAGGAGGAGCCAAGAAATACTGCAAAACCACTAACGGATCTCCTGTTGTCAATGCAACTGGCCCATCAGAATCGCTATAGCTTTTCAGCTTCAAATCAGAATCAGCCGAGAGGAAGAGGCCAACACCAGGGGAGGATTTGATATGCCTGAGGACATGATGGCCTTCTTCCAGGTGAATCCCTTGGATCAGACATGAACTGACTTAATTGTTGAGTAGCAAAGCTGAGGTCCAGCCAATTAGTGGTAAGATATTGCAATCTCCCGATGAGCTTGTGATTAGGTTGTGGGTTTGCAAGGGGCTGATCTTGTTCTTTGAAAGTTTGAGGTGAAGATCCATGGGAGAAGATGCTAGTTTACAAGGCAAGTAACCAGTGTCTTCAAGCAACTCAAAGGCAAATTTAAGTTGAGAAAAGAGGATGCCTTTTTTAGATCGAGCTAACTCTAAACCCAAAAAATAACAAAGCTCACCAATATTTTTTATGGTAAAGGCAGCATCCAAGCACTGTTTGACAGATGTGATCTCAGATAAATCATTTCCAGCAAGGACTACATCAATAACGTAAACCAAGATGGCAGTAAATGAAGAGGAGGAGGCCTTAAAAAATAAGGTCAGATGCAGATTGTGTGTAACCATAAGAATTAAGTGCTGCAAAGAGCTTATAGAATACCACTGCCTACTAGATTGCTTCAAACCATATAGAGACTTTTGAAGCTTGTAGACGTTGTGAAGCCTTTAGGAAGCTCCATATAGACTTCTTCAAGCAAAGCACCATGAAGGAAAGCATTCTTGACATCTAATTGGTGTGAAAGCCAATTTTTACCCGCTGCAATAGAGAAAAGTAAACGAAGAGCAGTCATTTTTTCTACGGGTGAGAAAGTGTCAAAATAGTCAATGCCTTTCATTTGTGTATAACCTTTAGCTACAAGTCCAGCCTTGTGTCTCTCAATCTCACCATTGGCTTTGAATTTGGTCTTATACACCCATTTGCATCCAATAGGTTTCTTACCAGGTGGTAGAGTAGTTAAAACCCAATTTCGATTCTGCTCAAGAGCTTGGATTTCTGCTCTCACAGCATCCTTCCAAACTGAATATTTAATAGCTTGAATGTATGTCTTAGGATCAGGAACAGAGGAAACTGATAAAACAAAATTTTTATATGAAGGAGCAAGAGAAGAATCAGATAGAATCAATGACAGGGGGTATCTAGGAGAACCTATAAGTGATGATTGGCCAGCAGTTGATATAAGAGCACAATGATAATCCTGCAAATATGAGGGTGGCTTATGTGGTCTAGTTGAGCGATGAATTGGTGGTAAACAGAGAGTATGGGGATCTATGATAGGAGAGGGAAGTGTACCGAAAGCAAAAGGAGAAATAGTATGAGGTGAAGGTTGAATGGAATTATCAGGGGAAGTAGGGACCTAACGTGTGAGGGACCCAGAGTGGGTGAAGCGGAAGGGTGATGCAGTAGGCAAAGCACACTCTAATCCCACATTAGTTGGATCAGTCCAGAATGAAGTCCATATATATGTAGCGGGATGTGACCTTTGACCTCCTAGACGTCTCTTGGGTGATTACAAAACCCCAAAAGGATAAAACCTTATACCTAGACGGCTAAATATGGACAATACCTTAAAATGTCATATACTAAGATTAAGGGGGGATTCTCATTGGGGCGTATGCAGTAAGGAATACTCTGGTCAATGACAGATTCAACGACGGCCATTGTAGATTCGACGGCAGCTGTAGTTGCTACTGAGGATGCTATGAAAACTTTAAGAAAAAAGAGGCGAAAAAAGGAAAACGAAGGGGAGATAGGAGAAAGGAGGAAGAAATGAGAAAGAGGGGCGAAAAGCCTCTGATACCATGTAACCAAACGGGAAAATTGGAGAAAAAATGAATGAATTCCCATTACTGCTACGTAAGGCTCATATGTATACTATACACAAGTTGGGTTCTGTAACTCTAATTTCTATTGTAACTAATTACTGTTAAATATCCTAACAAAAAGAATTAACTGAGTAGTAAAATACCATTCTACCCTTGACATAAATAAAAAGTATTCATATACTCCCCAAGAAAATAATAAAAATTTGTCCTCCCCGGACTAAACTGCACTAATGCATCCGCATTAGTGATTTTATTATGGTTGATCTCACTTTGTTATTGTTATACTCAGTGGAAAGCTCATCATTTATAACCATTGAATAGATTATATTGATCTTTAGAAAATACTGCCACCAACATCATTGTCTTCCAGCTTTATTGACATTTTAGCGCAAGTGTTTCAAAGGATACATATTTAATCTGACTTGGACTTAAAGTAATATCATTAGAAAATGAATCGGAATGATTTATTTCTAATGTGTTATATGTTTTTAACTCAAATTATTCTTGAGCCACTTTAGCATGTGTTATGATTTCAAATCTAGATATTTATTGAAATATTCTTCTGTGCACTGGCTACACCAACGTCAATAATTCCGTTTGGATAGTCCGTTAGGAGAACGGACACAGATTTCAAGATAGTTTATGTGAGAGGAAAAATGTCTTAGTAAACACACCCGTTGTGCAAACGGACTTATCAAACGGAGCAAATTATGCACTCTGTAATCAAAATTCTTTAGTTTCTTTCCGTAGGCACCACTTTACCTTGAAAATTGTGAGAGAGAAACATAAAGGCTGACGACAGAAATTTTAAAAGATATGCAAAGCCCACGAAAAAGGCAATTAGAGCATTTTAGTTGAAGATTGCACAAATAAGTGGTGTACTCAGTACATAAAATAATTTCTCAATTTTATTTTAGTGATTACGCAAAATATGGGTTGTCTCTAGAAGGAAGAGTGTGCTTCACACTAGAAGAAGATATCGTTCGGACTTAGGATTAAATGAGTAAATGATAAAAAAATCCCATAATATTGGATAAATTAAGTTTTATTAATTAGTGTACATGTATAAGTACATGGCTTAGCTGTGGTGGTGGATTTTATTTTAATTGAGTTCCCTTTAATATTTTTTTATATCCTGCCCTATAAATTATTGAATGACAATGATACTTGATAGCAACTCAAATGATTGTATGTATTATAATAAGTGTAAATGTTGGAGTATATTTAATAATGATACATATATTATTATATGATAATGTACATTATACTCAGATTTAATACGTACTCCCGATTTTTTTATATCTTCCGCTTACTTTATGTTTATATGATTAATTGTAAATAGATGGAATCAAAATATTTTTTTTTCTTTTAGAATCGGCCCATTTGCTTGTATAGATTATATGTATGTTTGGATGAACGTTTGAAACGCATGTTCAATAGTTTTTTTCTGTAAATCGAGATAATCTCATTCGCTTACTTACCTCGTAAATCGTAAAAGTACTTCTCAACCGCTTTACCAAACAGGCATTATATATTAGTGGAAGCTTTATTATCAAATAACCTAGAATATATTTAAATTTCAATCACAATTGAAAAAAAAAAAATAGGATATACCTTCCTAGAATATATTTAAATTTCAATCACAATGGGAAAAAAATTAGGATATACCTCCCACCTACGTAGTTTGATTATTTGGTTCATTATAAATAGATGAAATCATAATGTTTTCTAATATTCTATTTAGTGATTGTACGAATCATATGTTATAGATTGAAATTTACAATAATTCTTCACATCATAAACATTCACTTTTTTGCAATTAAAAAAAAAAATGCGAAGACGACTCATAATTTACAAGTCACCAAAGACTAATTAGCTAACATATTAAATATTTAAGCGTCATTTGAAATTGATATCAAGAATTAAAATTCATTTATTCTGTATAACGTAATATAAATTAGGGAATGGAGAAATTGAAAATAAAAGCGTATTTATGGCTAAGTGTTGATAATATAAATTTTTGAACACCCGTGTGCATATACGTGTAGGTTTGTATATAATGAAGTAATGATGCACCTATATTGCTATAGGTTGCATTAATGAGAATGATGGTCCAATATTTGCATAGATTGCTTACTCGTGTATATATAGACATGTGAGGTGGATGGTTTTTTTAGGTTATTTAAATTACATGTTTTACTATAAAAAAATTTACGTCTCGCTATCCTTACTTAAAATTTAATCATATTTAACTTTATCCATATTTAATATATATTTAATAACAATTTTAATAAAATAATAATATATAAAATTATGGATAATGAGTTCGATATTTTATTTTCTTATTGAGTCTAATTAAAATGACATCGATTTCTGTTTTAAGAAAATAACAGTCTATTACTTTAGTTCTTCATTAACTCTGTTTTTTTTCTAGTTATGCATGATTATATATATATATTGTGTGTGTTGATTAACACTTTTTTTATATAAATACTACTCTAATTATGATCGGTTTGGCACTGCCTGAAGAGGGCATCCAAGAAATGTATAGTTAATGAGATTAGATGGAAAGTAAAGGAAGGGTCCATGGGTAAGAAAAGGGGCATGATGAAGTGCCAGTTGGAGAGGGCTCTCAGCACCGACTCTCCACATTTCTTGTCTCTCTCTCTCATCATCACTAATATAATGTGTCCGTTTAAAAAAGTTTATCATCCCCTGAAAACAAGTTCAACAGTATTTTTCTGTAAAACGAAACAATCCCTCCACATATTTACCCCAGCTTGCGTAAAAGTACTTCTCTACTGCTTTTCCAGACGGATACAATATGTATCCTATTATACTCACACACACAACCCCCCATTCAAATACTACTAATTAACTCTCTCATCTGCTTCTGCTGCATATATATTATGTTCCCTCTGTGTATTTATGTATATGTTGTGTTTACTAATGAATTAATGGATGTTAGATATGGAGCATGGCATGGCGTTTCAGGTGGAGGAGGACCCACCGTGTTCCGGTGGACCCCTCTCTCGCCCTCTCATTTCCTTCTCCTTGCTTTGATTTCTACCCCACCCTGCGCTCTCTTATTATAGCCATCGCTGTTGCTTCCATTTAATAATCATTCTCTCTGCAGTATCAATAATGGAACTTGCATTTAAAGTATGTATATATCCCTTTAATGATCTGTTCGGTACTCTGGGGTTAGAACTATATAAACCAAATGATATATTTATATAAGTTGCATAACTAAATAAAATATACCCACAATAAAATTTTACTAGAGCTGGAAAACGGGCTGGCCCGCCGGTCCGCTACTTTTTTTCTTTTCTTTTTTATTTTATTTTTTTTTGTTTTTTTAATTTTTTTTAAAAATGATAAATCTTTTTTACATAAAATTTATCAAGTCCTTTTGATTTTTTGGAAGAAAAATACAATACATCTTTAAAAAATATAGTCAACAATGTTTTAAAATACAAAAACATAATACATAATCAACAATCTCCAAAATAAGTATGTATTTAAGATGAAATAATAAAGTTTAAAACAATATTTGAAGCTACTAATATCTTCTTCCTACAAATAAATATAAAAAATTTATTTTTAAAAAAATATTAAAAAAAAGCAAAAAAAAAGGGTTGGCCCGCGGGTTGGCGGGCTGGCCCGCCTTAAACCGTTTTTTGAAATGGCGGCCCGAACCCGCCTCAGCCCGCGGGCTGAGCCCGTTTTACCGGTACTAAATTTTACTTCAAAGACGTAATAATGCCAAGAGCTTTCAACTCACATCAATCTCCTCTCTTTTCATAGAGGAGATTGTGGCTTATATATCCTAAAATACCAAAAATGGGGTATATTGGATTAAATCTTATTTCAACTTTTGGAGATGGATTCTTCTTTGTAGTTATAATCCCCCATTTCCATATAGTTTTTAGTTGTAACTTTAGATGTGATGATAACGGATAATATATGAAATTTAAATTCCACTAATGTGTGAGTGAAATAATTGCAAGGGTGTTGAAGATATTTTTTTACATGTGGAAGGAAATAATTGTAAGGATGTTGAAGACATTTGAACAATTTAATAACTAAATTCATAGATTTTTTTTAAAAAAAATTCAAAATTACTTGCAGATTTTTCTTGCGAATTTTTACCTGGATAATTGCAGATTCACAGGAAAATAAATTTCCACAAATCTTATATCTGCGGATTAAAATCCGCAAAAATTTATCTACCTGAAATCCACGTGAATGAGTAATTTTTTTATAGCGATGGATGGGCATGTGCGAGTCATCTTCCTTACATATAACATGCAAGAGAATGTATTTAGTATATTACAACATGTGGAATGGATGTTTGAATTTTTATTGTGAAATGTGATCGCATATAATCTCTAATGATGTCCGGAGCATGATCATTTTCTATAGAAAAAAATATGTGTTCAGAAAAAAACGTATTATTTAATGGTAAGAAAAATACGATGAGAGTTTTGTATATTATCTTCGTTTTTGCCTTGCTATAAAGTCTTTTTTCTTCATTAAATTTATGATATGTATTAAACGAGTCCTTTTCTCGGCTTTGAGAGTAAACATATAGATAGGATGTGAAATCTAAAGAAATATAAAGGGAAAATACACAGTAAATAATTAATAAGATGGGAGGTGAATAACATTTATATTTTTGCTGTACTTTATAATACTTTTTTCACGTTGCATGCACTGTTAATTTATTAGAGCTCTATATTAGATGAGATTTATATATATCTTACTTGTATAATATTCAATAACATACAACTTTTAATGCATACCAATATTGTAGGGTCTATAGTTTTAATTTAATGGTTGGAAGTTAGTGGTAATTCGCCTAAAAGGGTAGACTAAAGTGCGATCGATCTTGTGTTGTGTCGTTCCGTCGGGGGAAGAAAATCCCTATGGCTGCAATTTTTGGTTTTCTTTCTATTATTTTCTTTTTTAGTCCCATTTGAGATGACAGGATTAAGTGCATGCAATGTATAAGGCAAATAGTGATTTCATATTTTAAATTTTATTAGCGTGATTAGGCATGTAACTAAGTTGTAATTAATAATACCCTTGTAATTAACTAAGTTATTAGACATCACTCTTGCATCCTTTTTGGCCTACATCACTTTTGCAACTTTAATCCTTGTTTTCAGCAAAAACGGCTGCTTTTAATTTAAAACCGATGATGTTTTAAAAATGGCTTATGTTTTTTTTTTGTGTACATATATTCATTCTCTTCAATCCCAATGACAAAACCCAAAGAAGGAAACCAAAAAAATGAAAGAAGGACCCAACCATTTGAGATGCATTCAGGTTTAATTTTTCGAGCATTTGTGTTTGAGAAACCGTTGGGAGAAAGGAGTTACGGATTTCGAGAAGAATTTACAGATTTCAAGATAGTTTTTATGGATTTTGAGATGACTTTTACGGATTCAAGATGGTTTTATCTTGATTTGTGTACACCGTTGGGAAGAAGTTATTCTCAAACATGCACTATAACTCTAGCTCAACCGAATTCAACCATGAGAATATGTGTTTGATAAATGTAAGTCCAACCGATTAATCTGTCTAGTCTAATTCGATTTTTAAAACGTTATTTAAAAGAATTTATAGGCCAAACACATTATAGAAAACACAATAAACATGATTATTGGCTTCTTTAGAATTGAAACGCAGTACCAAGAGTATGTCACATGGCACTATTAATAAACTTAGGTAGCTCTACACAATAATGTATGAGTGTGCATACTTATTTTTTAAGAGGCTAAAATTTAAACTTCCATCATACTGTAGAAGATAAATAAAACTAATATTATCGTATCTGAAGCATTATAAACATAACAGTTATTTTCAACAATTTAAATTATTATAATAGTTTGATAAAAAATTTTATTGGAACTTTATCAAAAATATGTCATTATATATTAGATGTACTGATTTAAAAAAATAAAATAAAATGCGAAGCATTGAGACGTAACATACGAGACACTTATTTAAACCGTTTGATGTCACGAAGAACATATGGAAGTGTTGAAAGATTAAAAATGCGTTGTGGTAAGAAATTAATTGTTTATGTTCATCAGATAATTAATTAATTGGATACGATAAATCCAATTACGAATCTATGACTGAGAGTGAGATAATTAAATTATTAAATAAACAATTAATTATGGTGATGATCAGCCAGCCAGCCACAATAGTTTCGCAGCTCCTTCCAAGTTAAAAGCACGTGACACTTATGTATAATAATATTACAAGAGAAACAAACAACAATTTTAGTTTGTTTAAATTGGAAGGTGGGAATATTACATCACACATCACAATAATATTTTCGTATATTTGAAGAAACAATAGAATGTGCACGACAAACCCATAATCTCTTTTATTATTAGGAAAATAGATATATTCAATTTTTACTTATGGCATGTTTGGTATTGTGGAATTGGGAATTGAATTCATTTTCTACGTTTGGTATGGTGGAATTGGGGATGGAATTGGAAATCGAATTTAAAATGGGTAAAAATGAATTCCATGATGTAATCCATGAAATTGTGTTCAATTCTATGGAATTAATTTTTTGGCCTCTCATTTTTTTCTATATTTCCATCTCCATTTTCATCCTCATTTCCATCTCCATCTCCATTTCCACCAAAATCAATTCCAACACGTCAAACGAGCCATTAATCTTTTTGTATTATAATTTTGTAGTCACAAAAATCCAACGTATGACATTATATATGTGAAGTACATCAAATAACTTGCAATTCATAAATATCATAATGGGCTCGTTTAGGAACGCGGTAGAGAAGTACTTTTGTACGAGTCGAGATAAATGTGTAGAGGAGATTATCTCACGTTTTACGGAATCAAGATTTTTCCTGTTCCTAAGTAATTTTTATGTATGTGAATACGAATCCATCTTTCCTTTTCTCACGTACCAAATCTTCTTATTTACGATTAGCATCTTTTAGAACCCTTTTTAAGCCAATCTATTTATATGCATTTATCTTCTAGAAACGTTCTTCCAAACAAACCCAATATGTATAGAAATGAATATTAATATTGATATTGTACAAATTAAAAAGAGCAATGCACATGGTGAGGAGTAGTATTAATTAACCTGTGGTCACCAACTTTTCTCACTGCACTTTCCAACTATATATATACACATATATGATTATTAATTGCCCAACAATATTTCTTAAATGGTTGAGGTTGTTTCACTTGTTTTATCATTCTACCATACTTGTGCCTTTTCTATTTCTACCTAAACTTGACAGATTGTAACACATGTTCCATATAATTATAATTAATGAGCTTCAATTTTTTTTTTTTAAAAGGCCAAGTGTCTTGTGTATATATCTGCATGAAATAAATTAACGTTTACATGTTTGAAGGAATATAAGGTAGACAATATTTGAATAGAATAGTTTTTGTCATGAGAACCTTAATAATTAATCACAGGTATGTTTGAATTATATTTCATTCTCATGAAAAAAATTAATTGTTTTCTACTAATATATGATCTTATTAAGAATGGCGATCGAGAAATTGACACTAATTTAATCATTTCTCTGATCCTTTCTATAAGATGTTCTGCAAAAATATGTAATGATATTGTAATGTAAACAATAATTGAAGGTTGTAAAAGTCCTTTTAATTAACAAGAATAAAATTGAAATTCTTGAATGCCCTTTTTGGGCAACTTTGTAAATTAACTTTTTAAATTTAAGCAACTTCCCTTTTAAGATGCAAGAAAATGTTAAAAACAAAAATTAAGTCATAATAATACTGGAGGGAGTCATGTTTAAGTATACAATAACGCAAGTTACAGCTCATTGAAAGGCAATTTAATTATTCTATGCATTCATTACAACTAATAAATATAAATTTCTATTTTTTTAGTTAGTGTTTGGGATGGGAATAACTTGTCATTGGTTAAATTCCAGGAATAGACCCTAAATGACAAATTGTTGTCCTCATGACAATTCCTTTTATTTTCTTTTCTTTTTAATAGCATCCCAATGATAATTTCTTTTGACAGTATTCATTTGAGCCCTCAGCCCAAGAAAAGAATGTTGAATCCTAATACTTTTTTTTTTTTGTGAACACACCTTTTGTCAAAGTAAGCAAACTGTGAATGGTCTATTGGGTTCGGGGCATGAATATTTTGTCTATAAATAAGGAGTTTTGTAAATTGTAACCTCAAACTATTGGCACCTCAAGCTCACCCAAAAGGAAAAAGAAAAAATGAATGAAAAGCTATCATTAAAAATTTTATTTGATATGATATATTTTTATATAGGATCTAAATGCAATTTTAGTAACAAAATTTTTCACCAAGAGTGCTTAGTGTAACTGAATGTTAAAGGGTGTAAAAGTAAACTCGATATCTTCAAAGTGATGCAATTTTATAAACTGATTAACCCAAAACTCAATCTCATTTTTTATGAGACCCACTTATTTTTCCTTTAGATTTTTAATTAGGGGTGAGCAAAAAGTTGAAAATCGAACTTAATTCAGTTTCTTCAGTTTGATTTTTTCATTTTTTTTTCAATTTTTATTATGATAAATTAGTGTCCCATTTTGGTTCAGTGTGTATGAAAAAATTTGATTCTAATCAATTATATATAATGTATATTTTATTTAATAAATTATTAAATAGTGTTACTACATATATTATTAAATATTATTATAATATATTTAAATATTATTATATTATATTTAGATTAATAAATTATTAAATATTTTCAATTAATTGGTTAAATGAAAAACCAATTCGGTTATTTTGATTCAGTTAAAATAATTCAATTTTATTTTTATAAGCATTTTGATTTTTCCGCATTTGCTTAAAGCTGAACGCTCACCTTCAATGATATTTGCACTAATTTAATAGAGTTGTTAAAATTACATCATTTTTAAAAAAATTGTATTTACTTTTATATCGTTTGAAACTTAATTATATCATACGCTAACTCCATCTTAACCATTTTATATATCGGAAATATTTTGTGGACATAAAGTTTAGAAGTTTAAATTTTTCTGATCACTTTAAAAAATGAAGAAAGAGACGATCCGCGAAAACAGTCAAAGAGGAGTCATTGGTCCAGGCGTGTATCACACACTTGTAACCGAGTCATCTCCATTTCACTCGGCAAGGCAGCACTATATTTTATATATATATATATATATATCTCTCACGCGCTGACCCCCAAACAGAAGCTTCTCATATCTTTCTCACCCTTTCCTCCCCTTATATATATATATATATACACTCTTTCATCCCAACCTCTCGCCCCCTCTTCCTACACCTGCCGTTCCTTCGCCTCCTATCTTCGACTCTTCTCCGTTCTCTCGCCCTCGCTCTACAGGGTCCCCATGGGCTTTCCGGTAGGATACACCGATGTCGTTTTGCCCAATCTCTTCCTCCACACACTCTCCCTCCTCGGATTCATCCGCAACCTCATCTTCCTCCTCTTCCACTCCCTCGGCCTCTCCGATTTCCTCGAGACAGAGGTCGTCTGGTCCGAATCTCAAGCTCGATTGCCCGACAGCCCCTCGGTGTCCGCGCTCCTGATCCGCGAATTCCTCCCCGTCGTCAAGTTCGGCGACCTCCCCGCCGCCGACACGCCGGAGAGTTGCGCCGTCTGCCTCTACGAGTTCGAGGCCCAGGAAGAGATCAGGTGCCTGACCAATTGCAAGCACATTTTTCACCGGGCCTGCCTCGACCGTTGGATGGATCACGATCAGAAGACTTGTCCCCTTTGTAGGACCCCCTTCGTCCCTGATGATATGCAGGATGATTTCAATCAGCGGCTCTGGGCTGCTTCTGGAGTCTCTGATGTTTATGTAGACTACACTTCCCTGTGAGATTTCCCCCTTTTCTCTTCCCCCCCCCCCGGCGGGGTCTGGGAATTTTCTCAGATACTGTGTTGTATGATCACCGCTGGTATTGAAACCAGGAAATGTAAATATCAAAATCAATCATAAATAAAGAAGAGAAAAATTTTGAATGGCCATACACCTCCTCTTTCCCCCCAAAAAATTTAGATTAGAATTTGCATAATTCACGGGAGCAATCTTGTTAGCAACTCAAATAATTGTTGTTTAGATTGAGGTGAAATGGGAAAAGCCAGATCCAGCATGATTACAGATCTTTTCAGATATAGCTGTTGGCATATGCTGAGGAATTCTTTTGGAGGATGAGAACCAGTAATTTTAGGTATTGATTTCGAAAAGGCCAATTAATTAATATATATTATATTTATGTGGGAACATGAATGGAGCACTTTGGGACTGAGTTGGGTAACTGATGAGAAGGGAAAAATTGTTATTCTTTGGCAAATTGTCAAAAGAACTTATACTCATTTTCAACAGTGTTTTTCTGCAAAACGAGATAATATCCTCAACATATTTGCCTCAGCTTGTGTGAAAGTACTTATAAGTACTTCTCCACCGCGTGGCTAAACGGATCCATTATTATGACTAATAATTCAACTTATGATTTCCATCCTTCCATGAAGGATATGCGTTTGATCATACACAGTGTGTTTGTTTAAAAATGTTTATTTACTCTCCAAAAGTACGTTTAACAGTGTTTTCCGTAAAATGAGATAATCTCCTCCACATATTTACCTTGATTTACGTAAAAAGTACTTCTTTAATACGGTCTCGGATCCAGCAATAAGCTATAAGCTTTTGTCCTGTTTTAAAAGACATAATTTGGAGTTTAATTATATTTTATACAAACGTGTCTAAAAGCATACCCACGCCACGAGGCCACCCCCACAATTAACAATACATCAAACCTTTCAAGATCTAAATGGAATAGGTATCCTATTTAACACTTGAACTTAATAACGCCAATTCTCAAAATACACCCTTGGTCCACTAAAGACATTGTGTACTGTCATGTGGACTTGGGATATCATCAATTATATTATAATTCAATAAGATATATCATTTCAGTTTTTAATTAATTTGATTAGATTGAGTAAGTTATACTTCAATATGTTATATTGTTTCTAAAATACTTCAACAGTCTTTCTCAATTTCCTTCCTTCCTTCCTCCCTTTGGTGATTGATTATTGTTAAAGAAGTGTTAATAAGGGTTATTTGGGAAAACATTAAATTTTGTATTTAAGATTAAGATTAACTGTTCAGTTAAATCCAGCAATGTAAGGTGATGATCATAATGGTCCATCGTAATGGTCCAAATGGTTGACATTGTCACATTGCCAACATCATAAGTAGCTTCTTTCTTTGAGGCCATCATTGCATCGGCAAACGAATGATCAGGTAGGATGTTACCCCACTCTGTACTTTTCGCATTACAATTAAATAAACATCAATAATTAAATATATACATGTATTCAAATTTTAAAAAATAGCAATAAATTTCTGTCAAACAGGTCTAAGTGTCCCCCTTAGCAAAACAGTGAAGAAGTACTTTTTCGTAAGCTGGGAGAAGCATGTGAAAGAAGTTTTGTCTCAACTTATGTACACCGTGTAAAAAAGTGGAAAAAAAATCATACCCAAACACATACTAAATAACATCAAAATCAACTTATATGTAGATGGAAGAAGATGGTTACATGCACAATAATTTTTTATTTTTATGTTGATAGCAGATAAACTTTATTTTATAGCTTTTTTCTTTTTTTTATTTTATGATAATTTACTTGCTATATACTCAACATTCATATAAACATTGGTTAATAGATTACGGGCATATACACTACTGCTTCTTCTTGTTGTTGTTGTTTTGCCAATAATGACTAATGCTTGTAATTGATGAAACTGTAAGAACACAGTAAAAAACTACAAAAACCTGATTAAAAATAAATTTTCCAATTATTTATTAATTGGAATGATTTTCTTATGAGATGATTATAACAATGGTGCTATTTGACAACCCGTTGATAACCCTCGAAAGCACATTCAACAGTGTTTTTTCGTAAAACGAGATAATATTCTTCACATATTTATCTCGATTTACGTAAAAGTACTTCTCTACCGTGTTCCCAAACGAGCTCAATATCATAGGTTATTGACTGCTGTGAATCGACGAAGTTTTTTGTGAAACCTATGAATCCAGAGAATAATAATTTTTAGGAGTCAAACTGAACTTAAGTTTTTAAAGACGAACCCATGGCGTTCCATAGGTAATTAATAACTCATTATACAATTTTGCATGTGGAAATAAAATAATACAAAATTATTGCAATTAAAAGTTGCAGCCTGGGCTACAGAAGAATTACCAGAGGAGCCCAGTAACAACCATGTCGTGGAAGACAAGGATTCAAAAGCCCATTCAATGGCCTAAAAGCCTGTTTAACTTTTATCAGGTGTAAAAAATCTATGGGCTCTTTGTGGGAAACATTTTCACCTGAGCCCATTTTCTTAAAAAACGAATATTATAATGAAGGACCAACTAAGGATTAACGTGCATGTTTGGATTACCGAAAAAAAACTACTTTTCAAGGATCTATAAGGTAAGTATATAAGACCTGTTTTATCTCGATTTGCACAAACATACTTTTCTAATACCAATATAATCTTAGTTTGTCAAATTTGTCTTCATTTTAGTTAGGGCTGCACAAAGACTGGACCGAATTAGGCTAAGCATCAACCAGGAGTTTGATCCTAAAAAAGGGTTGGGCTAGACTTTTTTGTCTGAGGACCAATCCGATCTTGTTCAACCCATTTCCAGAATCGGTTTGGACTTGATCCATTGGGTTACTGGACCAATCCTGCGGTCCAAATATTATTCCCCAAAAAACTAATAAAAAATGAAAAAATATAAATAATGAAAAAACGAATAAAATTATAGTAACAATTTAATATAGATAATAAAAAAATTAAATTAATATATTACTACCGAGTTGGACTGGACCATATGTTTTGAATACCATACCCAAAGTCCAGTCAACCCGATGGTGGGACTAGACCCGGTCTAGTCCAATTTATGGCTAGGTCATTTTTTCCTGATCGAGTTCCTCTTCGAACGAGACTGGGTCTGGGCAGATGGTCGGGTTGCGAGGTTTTTTGCAATCCTAATTTTAGTTTTAGTCCCCACATTTTAAACAACAGGTTTTAGTCTATC
The DNA here is from genome assembly GCA_025593235.1 of Vachellia pachyceras. Lineage (NCBI taxonomy): Eukaryota > Viridiplantae > Streptophyta > Magnoliopsida > Fabales > Fabaceae > Vachellia > Vachellia pachyceras. The sequence continues at coordinate 37,220 of JANTPZ010091432.1, forward strand.
AAGAGATAAAATTGTGCATGTTTTTATTACATTACAGGGATCCTGTTTTGCTTTAGATGGAATGAGAAGATACCAAAATTATCTATTGATAGATCAGAGCCAGGGTTTAAAACCTGATTGACTAAAATCAAGATGATGGGAGGCTTAAAACATTAAAAATTTTACTAACCCACCAATTAATTAAATGATCGCCAGAGAGTTGTTGGCATTATTTGATTAGACAATGGCTGCTGGCGAGGGGGAGTGGCATGAGTTTAAGAAGCAAAACAAGCAATAATTGTGGCAGTGCAGTGCAGTGCAGTGCAGAGCCCATGTACTTTGCTCTGATGCCCCCCTGACATCTCACATATGTGTGTATGATAAGATACTGTCAGGAGGCAGAGAAGAGTCAGGCATGCAAACAAGGCCTTATCAAACACATTCATACATATAGTGAGCAAGTGATATGATGAGGATACACAAGTCTGTAACATCATACACACACACACATATATATATATATATGTATATCATTTGGGGGGTGAGTGAAGTGAAGACTGAGGAGGAGATTGAGAGATATATTGGGCACAGAAGGTTTTGTTTTGTTTGATGATTGGCATGGGAGGATGCTGCTTCTGCTTCTGCTTCTGCTTCAACTTCAGCTTCAGGTTCTGCTTCTGCTTCTGCTTCTGCAGGTTTGAAAACTCAGAGAAGGGAAAAGTGGAAGCAGAGAGGAGAGGAAGCAAGAGGTGGAAGACCAAGAGCGGGGGACCCACCACCTGGGTTTTGCATAACATGTGAATGTGAGTTGTGGGAGATAGGCAGCTTGCAAATCTCCTTTCTTCTTTATCTCCACTCATGCCTCCTCTGTCACAATACCCACACTCCATCTTTATAAATATTACAAATATTCATATTGCACTCAACTCTCTCACCCAATTCTTATCAATGCAAATAGATATCAATGCAAACTTGACAGTGTGAAACAAATTCACACTGTCAAGTATCAAGCTCTTATTCAGACATCTTTTTCAAACATAAATACATCTATATCGATATATGTGTTTTAAAAGAATAATATGTTACTGACCCTGCTCCCATCCATGGAGTATTACCCATTGGTTTGTAGTGCCTTTCTTGAGATCACCATAATTAATTATTTATTAAAGTTTCTGGCATTCTATCACATCTTAATGTTTTTTTTATAAACCATCTGGTATCTTGGGTTCATTACCCGCTCCAGACTAATTCGGACCCCGTGAGGAGACCTTACGGTGGTAACGAGGTACTGATGAGACAACCTCTTTGAGGTTGCGTTAATTATCGCGGTTGTCACTCCCCAGGGTTCGAACCCTCACCCTGAGGAATGCTGGTAGTAGCCCTTGCCAACTCTACCAAGCGCCCATTGGTATCACTTCTTAACTTTGATGCAAGAGAGTATGGTATTTTTTAAAGATGGATTTAATACGGGTAAGAAAAACATTTAAATTTTTTTATACTCAGTTCTCCTATTTATAATATGAGTCATTTTCTTCCAACTTAACTTAGGTCCAAATGTAAGTCCAATTTAATATACCTGTTTGGCTCAGCATTTTCAGAGTCAAAATACATTTTTAACAGTTTTTTTCCGTATAACGAAATAATTTCCTTCATATATTTGTCTTGACCTACATAAAAATACTTATCTACCGTGTTCCCTAAAGGATCCAATATGTAGAATATTTAATCTTTGTTTTCCTTTTTTTTGCTCGTACACACAAGTACATTATTATAAGTTATTAATTTGTTATGGTATAATCAACGTAGTATTGACTTTTGTCAATGATATATTGTGTGTTTGGGAACTTCGTTAGGAGAATGGAGTTTACAGATTCCGAGACATTTTGTAGATTTCGAGATTGTTTTACGGATTTCAAGATGGTTTTTATGGATTTCGAGATGATTTTTACAAATTTTGAGATGGTTTTTATTTTGGCAAGCGTGATCATTGGGGAAAATGGCTTCCCAAACAGGCACATATGCTATCGGAAAAGTTTAACATATCCTATGAATATTTAATGCTGTAATTATCTTTGAATTAATCTGTTTGGTCCGTGTGGGGTAGATCAATGAGAACTGTATTAAGCTTTCAGATTTTCTTAGTATGAATGAAAAATACTGAAAATGTATTATAAATGGGATAAGGGAATTACAGCATTCCATAAAAAGAAAAAATGATAAAATTTAGGTCAACACTGCAATAGAAAGGTAACATATCGGTCCATTAACAGTAACGGGTGCTAGAGGTACTATAGGCCATATCTGTTTTTAAATAACTGACGTGAAAAGTGTACATTAAAGACGTGAAAATGCCAAAAGAAACATGTAAAATCTCACGTGGAGTGAAAATTGCCATAACATCATATATATATATATATATATGTATATTATATACATGCATATGATTGCAATGCCTGTGAATATAAAATAAATTTCGAGCCTTGGTTAAAATGTTATATTGACTTGGTTTGACTGTAATTCTCCCCTTTCCACTAAATATTGACTCATTCGGGTAAATCCCATAAATTAAATTAAATTCTTTATTGTTAGATGTTAACTACTGCCTCCCGTGATTTATAAAAGATTCATTTGATAATTTTTATATTAAAATAGTTAATCAACTCATCAATTTTTTATATTAATGTATCTGATTTGTACATTGATATATATTAGAATGATACAATGAATATTTTATGATAAGTAATTTATTTAATATTTTTAATATCACAAAAAAGTTAGCGGTATCTTGGATTAATGATTAGCTGCTATTGGATGTGAAGTCAACTTACAAGTCTAATTCTCTTGGGCAGTTATCAATGGATTCGGCTCATTTAAAATACCCTAATTAAGAATTTAAGGAGTCTCCAGACAGATCCGGTGATCATACTTCACCATGGAACAGTGCCTCCTTTGATGACGGGCACAAGTTTCCTCAACTCAGAACCTTTCTCTATATATATATTACATAGTTATCATCAAAATGTAATCTCTCTCTCTCTATATATATATCGGCCCGCTCTATATATATATATATAGGTTCACAGTCCAATAATGGTTTTCTTCTTGCTCCTTTAGAATTGAGGTTTTCAAGGGCCTGATTTGATCCATTATTCTTCCCTTTCACATTCGATCCTCTCTGTAAATTCTGACACTGAGTTCAAGTTTTGATCTGTAAGTTGGCGTGTTCATCGGCATCATCGGACTTGTCGACGCGAATGATGAATGTTGCTGATCCATCGTCCATGGCAACCGTAACTTCATTAGAAGGCTCTGTTTCGTGCAAAAGAAAGTAATTCTATGTTTCACAGCAAAACGAAATTATTCAGTGGACAATAGTTTTTAATTTTAATTGATCACCTTATACAATATAATAATATCCCATATATATATATATAACGGTTTAGGGCTGGGGGAGTCATGGATCAATGTTCTGTCATGGGCACAGCACATGGATGTAAATAAATAAAATAAAGTATGGCTCTCTTTTTTAATTTTACTGGAAATCTGCGATTTTTTTATTAAGAAAACTCAACAGTACCACTTTTTCGAAGCGTCCTGTTGTCTAATATTCATTGGCACCAAATTCTGCTGTTGTGAAGATAATTGGGTTGCATTATATTGCCTTTTCCATCAAATCCAACAACAGACCATCGTCTTGCACATTCATTTATAAGTTCAGTATCTATGTGAATAAAATATTGAATTTATATCAGCTACATGTCATTGCAAAGTTTTTTACCAACAAATTTTTATTGCTCCCTAGCTCCTATTTAATTATAAGAAATTCTGCACCTAACAAAAAATTTTACTTCATCTAAAAAATTAACGTACTACCCATCGTCTGTGGGTTCAACTGACTAAGGTATTGGACTAGTCCAAAAGGGAGAGGGTTTGATACCGGGGAATGTCACTTTGTTGTGGCTCCAGTCACGGCGATTGGGAAGGCATCTCTACAGCTAAGTAAATCTGTGTTGACCTACATGTGTATCCAGATTAAAGGACTTGCTCAGCTTGCTCCAGTGGTCATAAGGATAGGGCCTAGTGGATCATGAGCTAAGGGCACTGTCCTTAAATTGTGGGTGAGCCCAACCCCTTTCCTAAATTTTTTTCACTTAAAAAATAAAAAATTAATGTACTTTTTTCCCTTTTCGTCTTCAACTAATTCTATGCCCTTTTATTTTTCCCTCTCATTTTCTTTCATCATTTTTTCCAATCATTCTCTTTTACACATTTAATTTATTGCCTTTAGCTAATTATAATGTGTGTGTGTTTGGATATGTTTTTTTTCGCGATGCATACAAATCAATGCAAAACTCCACTAACATACTTACTTTAACTTACGTAAAAGCATTTCTCCACCATTCCTAAATGAACGGAATAACTATCTCGTTTTGAGTGGTTTAGCAGTTTTTGCTTACAAAAAAGATGGAGTACAATCCCAATAGACTAATAAATCACATGAAAAAGGGGTAATTGAGGACATAATAAGGCTCATATTAAGTAAGATTCAAGATGGGATACACATAACCTTACTTGTACAAGAGGATATAGATTATTTTTAAGATTTGAACTCGTAATTTCATTATTTCATGTATAACAGTAACGTAATCTATATTTTTTTATGACTCACACTCGTATTAATAAGATACAGTTCTTGTAAAAAATTTAAAGGTGTGGAAAATTATTGGTCATTTTTCAATTAATCAATTGATTTTTGAGAAGATATGATTTAATATTTTATTTAGTGGTGTGATGGGGAAAAAGGAGGGTGCTTTGTATGATATGTTTACACTTTTGAAGCCTTTCACGAACAGCTGCTCCAGAAATTGGCCGCAACTCTTTTCCTCATCAGTGTCTTGTCTGCCCCACTTCCCCTAGCTTGCCTTTGCTCAATTAATGTTTCATTAATTAGAAACAAATCATGTCCGTTCAATTTGTTGATTACTTGCATTACATATATGCTTATGATCAATTTAATTTGTTTTCTTTTTTGCGTGGCCTTATGGCTAGCTTTGTAATTCTAAAAATGAGAGTGCTTCATGCAGAATGTCACCGACTAATTCATAGATTCAAATCACGTCTAAACCATAGTGGCTGCATGTACTCACCATAATCTTCAATATAAAAGTGAAACAATTAATTTGTAAATATTTAAACATCAGTTGATTTGGTTGTTTCTAAAATTGTGCATTATTTTTAATATGGGTAGAGTTGTTAAATTTTAAGATAGAATTAATGATGCTTAAGATTTTTTTTCGTTCATGCGAAGAAAAATGTTGGAAATAGCTTATAAATAGTATAAGAAGAGTGTATTATAGAATGGGCTTGTTTGGTAAATCCGTTGGGAGAATGGACACAGATTACGAGGTAAATATGTGAGAGGAATTTTGTCTCGGTAAGCACAGGAATGGCTTTGGGATACCTAAACGGGCTATCCAAACAAGCCTGTAGAATCTCTAAGCTCCATCTAATTGGTTCCTTTCAAAACTAATCTCCACTGAAATTTATAAAGGGAATGACACTTCTTCGGGTAAGTCAGCGTACCTTTCAAAATTTAAGCTGTGTTATCCTTAACACAAGTGAACTTTAAGGTAAGGGGAAAAACATAACACAAGTGAACGTCCGCTCCTCAATCTGTCATTCCGCTTACAGAAGCTCACCAGAATGCAGATAAAGGGCTTATTTAAAAAACTGCTAGAAGAACGATTTACAAATCTTAAGGTAAATACATAAAAAGAATTTTTCTTATCTTACATAAAAATTCATTTCGGAACTCCAAACAATTAATTAGCGACGTATATTGGTAATGCCGTCTGCCGCTCCAAACTTTATATCAATCCCTTCTCTTATTTCTATAATCACTATTTTGGTATTTACCATTTACCCCCATCTCCCCTCATCCACACCCCACACACACTCCAACCTTTGCTTCTTTACTGTATTCTCTTCATGGCTCTCAGGCCCTGCTCTCCCGGCCCTCACCCGTGGGTCCCACCCCTCACATTCTCACCCTCCTCATCTATCCTGACCACAATACCCCTATATTCCTCCTTCCCCCATAGGGTGTACATTCTTTTACTGTGGATGCCTGCCCATGAGATCATTCCCACTGCTCCCCTCTCTTGCCTGCCGTCTTTTAAAATTCGCTTTTGGACAGCCGTAGTGACGTGTCATAGCGGCAGGCCTCTCTTTCGCTCCCCACGTAAATAGGCCAATAACCTAGGGGCAATATGGTCCGTCAGGCTCAAATGATACCAACATGCTAAGGACCGAGAGAGAAAGAGAATGCGAGCGAGCGAGCGAGCCAAACCAAACCCTGATTATCGAGTTTTGTGAGATCTGCGAAGCCAACAAAAATACTGGAGCGATCTCTTTCTCATCCACGCCCCAGCTGAGAAACAGAGAGGCTTCAATCAGTTCCGGAGACGAACCCCTTCGTCAATCTTAGTATCTTCCTCTTCCCTTTCCGCCCCCATGAGGATCCGCAAGAACGCCAAGCTCTGTGGTGGTGTTGCTGGCTCGGTCCTCTTCGGTCTCGAAGACAACTTTCAGACCCACGTGTGCCGGCTGAACCAGTCGCCATGGGATGTGATCCCCTTCGCCTCAGACTCGCCCCTCCAGGTTTCTCACGCCCTCTCTATCTTCTTCTATTTCCTTTTCCGCTCCAGATCTACCCCAAAAACCCTTCCCTCTAATTCTCTGCATTCCGATATCAGGGTTTTCCTTCCCCTCTTTCTTCCGTATTTCCTCCTCTAGGGTTCTGCACGCAACCTAAATTCTCCTCGTTCGATCGTGTACATTGCTTCCAACTATCAATTAGGTGAATGATTATCGTGTCCCTCGTTTCTCACTGTTGCTCCTTGCTTCTCTCAGTTCGACGGACAAGAAGATAGCTTCACCGGGAATGGAAGTTGGGGCGATTCTGTTGGAGCCGTTGAGAGGTAAGATATATGTTACCCCCATTTATCCTTTGATTGGCAACCTTACTTATATTGTTCATTAGGGTTTTTCTCTCGAGCATTTCTTCGATACGGCATTGTGATTATCCCAAATTTCTCGTTCTGATCAAAACGCAGCGTCGCGTCAATGATGGACGTCGAAGATCAAACGAAGCCGCGACCCAAGATAGAGGATACGGTCGTCGTCCACGATAACGAAGCGAAGGTGCTCGACGATATTGACGAGGGAAGAGTAGTAGACGAAACGACCTCGTTTTGCCAGAAAACCGACGGGAAGAATTGGCATTGTAGGAACGAAGCTAAACAAGGTCAATCATTCTGTGACCATCACCTGTCTTTGCTTAGGTCATACAATGACAATAATAGCTTTAGTTACAATAGTAACAACACCTCATCTTCAAAGAAAGCGGCCACCTCCGCCGCCGGAGCACGGGGCGGCAAAGCACGTGCCGCCGTCAAGAGAGCTTCCTCTTCCTCTTCCTCTTCTTCTGCTACTTCGAACCCATACGAGTTCTACTATTATTCTGGGTTTGGTCCGTTGTGGGGGAAGAGAAGAGGCGATAGGAATGGAGAAGGAAGCAAGAATCAGAGGAGCAGCAGGAAGAACGAGGCGCCAAAGGGGGTTGATAATTCGACGATAACGGAGGAAGGTGAAGAAGCGAACGAGGAGACGAGCCAGAACACTACTTCACCTTCACCTTCTCGTTCATCCTTATCGTCGCAGAGGATGGATAACGAGGAATTCGATTACGGGGTGGAAGATGACGAGGAAGATGAAGATGGGGATAACAGTGGGAAGAAGCGAATGAGGAAGCCAGTGAAAGCGAGGTCGTTGAAGTCGCTAATGTAAGATAACGAACGGTGTGTTAGAAAAGGATCGAGGCTTTTGAGGGGTTTAATAATGCGTGTTGTTGTGATCGTTGTGGTTGTTATTTAAAAAAAAAAAAGACTTATTGTGATTTTTAGGGTTATGAAGGGATGGGGCTAATTTTAATTTCACATGATGATGATGGGCTGTATCGTAGAGAAGTTGGGTTTGGGTGGGAAGGGGGTGGGCTGTGAGGGGGGAGGGGGCAGAATGGTAAATTGGGGGTGACGATCTATGTAATTTGTAGCATGTGGATAGAGCGGAGGGGCTTTTAGTTTTAACATGTCGAAGATTGAAGAGGGAAGGGAGGGAGGGAGAGATGTATTTTACAAAATGGCAGTTATATCCCATGCACAAGCATATTGTGGCCCGCCAATAACATATATGCCAGCTTATTGTTGTCAAAGACAAAGTTGCTTTCTCTTTCTGGGGATTCTTGCATTACAAATTTAGTATTTTATGTCCTCTGGTCAATAAATTAAAATAAAATTCAACACCCCATAAAATATTGCTCCTCTACAATACAACACTCATCGGGCATTCTATTTATGTGATTTTGTATTACCCCATAATTCGGTAAATCTGTTATTTCTATTACGTCATTCGGCAACAATGGGCTATCTTTTTTTTTTTTTCCCATGGCGTTTCTGCTGTGCCAAATAATAACCTAAAAAAGCAATTTTTCTTTAACCCTTTGAGGTATAGGATTAATCAGTTTCATGCTAAAAAAAATCTTCTCTTCCTTTTCTTCTCCTCATATCGTCCCAACATTTGGATAAAAAATTAAACGGCGTGCTGAAATTTAATTACATTCGTTCTTTCATTTATATTTGAATGAAGTATTTTAATAATGTTCTACAATTATGATGAGGGAAAAGGATGAAAAGCAGATAAAGATCATATAGACACACACTACACAACAATTGCCAAAAGTATAAAGCAGAGGCGGGGGTCCATGAAAATGAATGTACGTACGCAGTGAAGAAGGTGGATAACTTCGGCCAGAAATATTGGCTTGCATACAAGGATCACGGAAAAGAAGGATGGTGGAGGAATTGGAATTTTGGTTCTATTCATTTGTTTTGTGTTATACCCAGTTTTTAGAAGAAAAACTGGATATCGTTAATCAAATTGAGTTACAAAACACAGAGGGTCACATCATTTATACATTAACAATCCCATCACCCACTAACGGAGATTGCTTGCAGAACCAAAATTTATCATCTATGCTATGAGAGGCATTTACTCTGAATTAGTCGGTTGCCTCGGGTTACCTGATCTAGTTGATAGAAGGCCAAAGATTCAGAAAAAGGCGTCGGATACTGGGGGGTTCCGAGGGGCCAAAGGCCCAATTTACCTGTTGTTCACCAAGACTTTGTGTAATTAATATAGGGTTTTGTTTTAATGAATAAATTTAATTGAAAATATATTTTATATTAAATATTGGAGGGGGCAATATTTAAATAAGCAGATGCTACTAATAAAAAATGGTTTAGTTATTAGGTAGTCACCACATAACTCATAAGATTATAAACTTAAATCCCACCGTTAATAGTCAACATGAATATCTTATTGATCAACAATATATAAGTATATTTGCAAGTTCCCTCTTCTAAACATTTCATTGATGTCAAAACAATGGATGACAAGAAGTACGTCAAATAAAATAGATAAAATGAGTATCCATGTAAAATATGACTAGTCTTAGCAATGATATTGTAGTATGTATGCGGTTTGTGAGAATATTGACAAGTTTATAAAACTTAATACATGCATTTTCCCAGAAGGAGAATATTTGACAAATACAGAAAATTAATTACTCAGCCATGTTTTATTTCTTCCATAAAAATTAAAACTTTGTAATTTATCCTTTTGAAGCAGCTCCTCCTTTCCTCCCTCCTGTTCTTTCAACTTATGACTCGTTTGGTACGAAGAATTAATTTTGATGGATATGGATATGGAAATGGATATGAATGTGAATGTGGAAATGGATATGGATGTGAGGTTTAAAAGTATGTTTGGTATGTCTTGGAAATGAGGTATGATTTTTAGATGAAAAGACCTAAAAGTTCTTCTAAATTAAAAAATCTTTTTTTTTTAACTTTTAAAACTACCTAAATCAAATTAAAAAATTTTTAGATGGAATTATCAACATGGAATTGGAAATCCAAACTTTTCATGTGAAAATGAAAATCCATGAGTTTGATGGAATTGGTTTCCATGTGGAAGCCAATTCCATCATACCAAACATGCATGGATATGGAAATCAATTCCATTTCCATATTCATGCCTCCAAATTCCATTAAACCAAACGGGCCCTTAATCTTCCAAGACAGGAAAATTACCATTTGTAAATACTTATTTTTTTGGAATTAAAAATGGATCTCATAATCGATCAAAGAGAGTCAAGTACATGAACTAGGGCTTCTTGATCAAACTCCCCCACATCATACATCATGGACGGAGGCAGATCAAAGATTTACTCAAATGATTAGACATCTTATGAGAGAATTTTGCTAAGAGATCCGTTGATGATAGTTGTTCCCTATAGCTATGAAACCAAAAACCCTACCAATCTCTCTGTGAATGATATATCAAGCATCATCTTGAACTACATCATTAAAGGGATGGTTAATATCACATCCCCTTGTACAAAAGGTCAATTGCCTGAAGACAATCCGAATAGATAGCATTGTTCTTATATCCCCTTTTTTTTTCAATACTATGAACACCCTCAGGTCTCCATTTCTAGACTCTATAGTGCTGGGTCATGGTGGAAGAAATTTTGATAACTTTGTGTTAATTACAAGGTGTCGGGTGATTTTAACTTGTACGAACATAACAAACATATTTTTAAAGTACGTGGGATTTGATGGTGTTTATTTTTTATTTTTATTGATTATAAGTACCCCTCTACCAGATACAATCATATTCGAATAGTAAATACAAATGTCTCTTTCAATGAGGACTTAAATTGTAGTTAATCACATTACGGAGACTTTAATTGCCTTAAAAAGGGAAGGAAAAAAAATCTCCCCTCGATTTTATTATGGGCATCAAGCTATTTTTCAAAGTGAAGTCACATCATCTTTTATTTTGTTTTGGTGAACCGAGTCACATCATCTTTAGTAGTACCGCCTGGTTTGGCCAAATGTGGCTAATTAATTAACAGAAGTTCTCTTGGTGGCCACTTTATGTGAGCATTAAGAAGAAGGGATTTTTAATTGCAATTTCTAAAGTATCTATACTCGTTGCATTATATGAGTGGCAAAAGTTGCGGCTGCTCCTTATCTCAATGTTCCAGGTTTCACAAATCTACTTATAACTTGTGCTTTGTGTATCTACATTTTTTAAACTAAACAAAATTTCCTAGCAGAAAATAGAAACCATTAATCATATTTTAATTAATTTTTTGATTCTTTATTTTTTCCCCAAATGGTGTGTCTACGTTACATTAACAAGTTTCTCGATTTATTGAAGGAAAAATTATGATGTATTTATAAAACTTGTTATCATCATCCCTTCAGCAAATTATTATAGGCTCCAATATTTATTTTTCTAGCTATTTTCATATTTACCGGTTATTACCAAGGTTACCGGGGTTGGATCCCGGGGGCTAACGGGGTTTAGAGTGTCCCTCTAAATTTAAAGAGGACTTGTAGAGGTATTTGCAAGTTGCATATGAGTAAAATCCTTACATCGAAAATGAAATTTTAAC
>JANTPZ010091433.1:0-16871 GCA_025593235.1 Vachellia pachyceras
CATCGACTACCTCTGCCGCAAACAGCTTCATCATTGTCAGCTTCATCACGTCTTCATCGTCGAAACTGAAGACGACCTCTGCTGCAAATAGCTTCATCGCCGTCGTGGTCTCGCCGTCATGGTCTTGCCGATGGAGGGTGTTTCTGGAGATCGCTGCGATGGAGATCATCGGCGGTGAGGTCAACAAGCTGAGGAGGGAGGGGCAAGCCTGGAATTCCATGGAATTTTGGGCAATTCCATGGGTTGGGGGATGGAAGCCAAATGTGCACTGTTCATGGAATTGATTTCCATATGGAAATCAATTCCATGAGCAATTCCATCAAACCAAACAGATATGGAAATGGAAATCAATTCCATTTCCATCTCCATGTGGGCCAATTCCACCCTACCAAACGGGCCCTAACAGTTACATGACTTGGAGTCAATCTTAATATGCATTTAGAGGTGGATACAATACTTTGATATTCATTTTAAGATTTTCTAAATATATAACGTTAAAATTTCGGTTACATTGATATAAACTGTCATAAACTCAGAATTATACTTGCCGTTGCAAAGTAACAATCATTGGATCAATGCGTTAGTTATTACTGAAGAGATTGTATAAATAATGAGTTTTTAAATTTTCATCGAGGTAATTTTAATGTCAATGATAAATTCAGAAAAAAAATAAGATACTCTTCTCACAAAACACTAAATTTTTTTAATCTCTAAAAATTAGTTATATAGTTTTTATATTCAACATTGGTGGAGGAAGTAATTTAAAAGGTCCCCATCCCCCATCATCAGCCAAAAGCCCAAAAAGCCAAGAACATGAGAAAATCCCTTCCCAAAGATCATTTACATATGATCCATTTATAGCATTGTGTGCTATACTATTGCTTCATGCCAATACTTCGGTTGATGATATGGATTGATGGAGTGATATATTATGTCAGATATAGAGTAAGGACTCCATAAAGATCCAGCCACCAGATCTGTATGATTTAAACATAAATTTTAGAAATTGGAATGGTTTAATATTTTATGGCCTGCCAGAATTTCTTGCCACTTCCATAACCATAGTTCTATATAGATCGTTCACATGCGAGCCTATGCAGCATATTTGGAAGCAATATTCTATAAGATATTATTTTTCTTTATTAACTGGTCCTGCTATGGCTCCTCCTATGACTATAATGCTTAAGGAACTTATTGAGAGAATAGACAGATGGAGGATTGTTGTGAGGGTGTTGAGAAAATGGAATGTGTTCTAGAAGGATGAATAGTTCAGCATGTCTATGTTGCTAGTGGATGAAGAGGTTGGTTTGTTGACTAACATCAATATTCAAATGATTGCATTTATATTATTGCATTATAGTTAAATCAGAACTGATTTGTTTTGTATTTTCATTTACAAGGGACTAAGATACATGCATCAGTGCTGAATAAGTGCCAGTTCAATCAGTCTGATCAATATCCTGTTGAAGGGAGTACCTATTTCATTGCTAATTTTGAGGTTCCACTAAATATCAAGGAATTCAGAGCTACAAATCACAAATTTAACATTACTGTTGGTGCATTTACATTCCAAAATGTTGTTTTCACTTCCTCCTTGTATCTAAAATTCTTCTACAGACTGAGGATAAGCATGTTTAATATCTATTCGGTAATTATATTTGATGAAACAATGATATCTTTTATTTCTTTGGTAGCTTAAATTAACTTTCTAAGAAATGCTTCTTTGTCATGCAGACGTTATTGGGTTCGTTACATCAATTGCTTCTTTGTTAGAAAGTGTTATTTGAAACAAACTCAGACTGACTCTTGCTGATGAAATGCGGAGCATAACATATTATTGACATCCTGATAAGTTTAAATAGTTTACTTTCTAACAGATAATTAAAACTCACAATTTCTTACATGGAAAATACCAAACAAAGTGCATTATATAATCAGTGTGCTGTTAATATGTACATGTATGATTTTAGTGCATTGCAGCAGGGAAATGTGATGATAGCTCAACTAGCAAGAGTTGGTTTTGATGAAAATGGTAATGATTTTCATAACATTTATTTCGTTTGCATAAAATTTTTGTAAAAAACAAAACGATGTGATTATCTGGTTGTTTTCATTATTTAAGAACCCCAGAAGTATGCAGATCCTACCATGCAACCAAGCTCTAATTGAATTTTCCAAAACTTAAACAGTTTATTCCCACTGCAAAGACTTTACCTTCCCCAACAATCAGTACTATAAGTCAATGTCTTTCAAGTCAAGCATCTAATTCAACTACTGCTAGCAGACTCAAATGTGAAGAGAAGATTAAAATAGCTGACATTCCAAATCAGAAAATGGTGTAAACTATTTTTTTCCTATGGTTAAATGGTTTCATTATGAAGTATGATGAACTTTCATTACTTATGTGTGATAGGATAAAATTTCGCTATATTCTGTGAAGTTCAAAAATTTGAAACTCGATATGGATGGACTTATGATGGCGGTTCAAAATGTGGATGCAAGTCCAAATCTGACGATGGAAGAGTCTATTGCAGCAATAACTACTGCAAAGGGAAGCCTGTCTCAGTTCATTCCAAGTATGACCTTCTTTGCGTTTCATATCTTGACACGCTGCTGCAATAAGAACAATAAATTCTTCCACGCTGCTGCAATAATTCGAAAAAGGAAGAACAGGATAGAGGGACTCAAAAATGAAGATGGCAATTGGATATATTATCAACATGAGCTCAAACAAATAGCGGTTCAATATTTTGAAAACCTCTTCCATAGCGAGCTAACATCATCGTCTACGGTTACGACCCATTACAAGTTCCCCCCCTTACAGATTCTGATATGGCTTGTATAACAGGGAAAGCGGAGGAGAATGAGATTAAAGCAGCTATCTTAGGGGCATTCAAAGCGCCAGGTCCAGATGGTATACAGGATTTTTTCTATCATGAATATTGGAATGTTGTTGGAGAGTCCTTATGCAATATGGTGAAAGATGTTTTCGAGGACCCTACAAGAATCAAGGAAGTTAATGACACGAATTTGATCTTAATACCCAAAACGGACAGGCCGGAAACAATCAAGGATTTTCGACCAATCTCTCTATACAATGTCAGTTATAAAGCTATAACTAAAATTATCAGCAACAAACTTAAACAAATCATGGGGAGATTAGTGGGAGACCATCATAGTAGTTTCATTGCAGGAAGACAGAGTAGTGATAACACCATTATTATGCAAGAAGTTATTCACTCGATGAAGATGAAACGAGGAAACACCGGGTGGTTAGCAATGAAAGTGGATCTTGAGAAGGCTTATGATCGTCTCGAATGGCCTTTTATCCTGGATACTCTTCGTAGTGTGGGTATTGATGAGCATGTGTCAAATTATTATGGGATGCATCTCCACCCCGTCTCTCAAGATTATGGAATGGAGGAGTGACCAAGGAATTTCATTCATCTAGAGGGATTCGGCAAGGGGACCCTATCTCCCCCTACATCTTCACGTTATGTATGGAGAGACTGAGTCATATCATTAAGGATGCAATTGATGAGGGGGATTGGTGCCCTATTCAATTAAGCAAAGGTGGTCCTCCTCTTTCATACTTGTTTTTTGCTGATGATCTTATCTTGTTTGGAGAAGCCTCATCAAGTCAAATAGAAGTCATTCAGAGCTGCCTAAATAAGTTCTGTGTTGGATCAGGACAGAAATTAAACAGGACTAAGACTAAAGTTCATTTCTCTAGAAATGTCAACTTTAACAGAGCTTTGCAACTCAATCATCAAATGGGAGTAGGGCTGACAAGTGACTTGGGCAAATATTTAGGGATTCCTGTGATTCATAAAAGGGCTTCCTATGTCACCCTTTTCCCCATCCTTGAGCGAACCTGTAGAAGACTAGCGGGTTGGAAGAGGAACTGCCTTAATCTTGCCGGGCGTGCCACTCTTATTAAGTCAACTTTATCGATGCTCCCTTACTACCACATGCAGACTATGCTTCTTCCAAAGAAGCTTATACGAGACCTAGAAAGGAAGAGTAGAGATTTATTATGAGGGAGCAATGAGGAAGAAAGGAAAATGCACCTCATCTCCTGGGAGACTGTAGCAAAGGACAAGAGAAATGGAGGTTTAGGGATTCATGATCTCCGGAAACAAAATGAAGCTTTTATTATGAAGCTCTGCTGGAAGATGCTGGATAACCGGGAGGCTCTATAGGTTAAAGTCCTAAGGGCGAAGTATAAATGTGGTAACCAGAATATGCCGAAAGTCACTAGGAAGAAAACATCATCATCTACTTGGCGAAGTATATGTGGCATATGGAGCAAATTCAAGAGAGGAGTGGGTTTAAAGATGGGCAATGGTAGGATGGCCAGTTTTTGGAATGATAATTGGTCAGAGTTGAACGAGCCTTTGATTAACCTAGTTCCGGAAGCAGAGGAAATGATAAATTCGCAAGAGAGGATAGTGGACTATGTAAATTCGAATGGAGACTAGGATATTCAGAAGATGAGTGCTTGGTTTCGTCCCCATACTATTGATTGCATCAGGAGTGCTCACCCGCCCCGTGAGGAGAGAGGAGAGGACAGATACATTTGGAAACCGTCCACTGACGGACGTTTTACTGTTAACTCTGCATATCATTTCCTTTTTGCAGGTATTCATCAACAGGAGGATAGCATATGGAGGAAACTATGGGGATGGCAGGTTCCAGAGAAGATTAAAGCTTTTATGTGGCTATTCACTCATGGCAAATCTCACACTGCTCAACTTAGAGCTACTAGAGGGATCGAAGCTTCTGTAGCATGCCCGTTTGCGTGCTCACACGAGGAGGATTCCATGCATCTACTAAGGGACTACCAGAATGCTCAAGACAGATGGCACTCTATTGTTCATCCTTCAAAGTGGACTTCTTTCTCTTCCCTACGGGGATGGATTGGGTTCGTTGGAACCTTACGAATGAGGCGGGGAAGCAATATACCAAGAAAATTCAATGGGCAACCCTGTTTGGCTACACCTGTTGGGATATATGGGTTAATAGATGCAACAAAGTCTTTGGAACTGAAGAGGCAGATGACTGCAGTAGTGCTCAGTCTAGTTTGTTTAGAGCCTGTCTGGACCAGGAACTCAAAACCAGGTATGCTCTTTATCACACTACAAAAGGGAAAGTACAGACTAGAACTCGTTGTGGATTCCATAAATTGGAAACATATGCGTTTGTCCTTAGTTCTGGAAGATGTGATTGTGGAGGGGTTATTCGAGGAGAGGATGATAGTTGGGAATGTGGATATAGTTGTAAGCTCACTTCTGTTCCAATAGCAATTGCTGAATTAATAGACATGATACATGGGCTTTATTTATGTTGGAATAGAGGTATTCGTAAAGTAGAAGTAATGTCAGATTCCATTAAAGCGGTGATCCTGATGATGAGAGGATGCACCACGAATCACCTGTTTGAAGATATCATGAATGAAACTAGGCTCCTGCTGAATAAGAATTGGCAAGTTCATATAACCCATGTTCCGAGGGATGGAAATGTTTCTGCAGATTATTTTGCTAAATTAGCTCATGAACTCAGGTAATTTTTGCATTTTTTACAACCCCCAGCTCAATTAAATGAGGTGGGGGATGAGGGGCATAGGAATGTGGCAACCCCTGTTTGTTAGACGTTTTTTTATTCTTAATGTTATCCAGTATCATTCAAAAAAAAAAAAAGATGTTGAGATGGTAAATGTTAGAACCCTGGTCAAACTTACAAGAGGAAGCAGAGGACTTTGCTAGCATATGGAAAGAATACTTTATAAGATTCCAAAGTTGACTAGGCTATTTTGGAGATAAGAATATTTTATAGAGTATGCCATAAGCCTTAGGTTTGTCTGCTGTAACATGTATTTTGGGAGATGTGTTATGTGCTTTTTGGGCTATATAAGCCACGGCCTCTAGATGGGGAAGGGGGCATATTTTGTATTAGAGTGTTGAGGAAGGGTGGTTTTTTCCAGATCCTTTAGGCTGTGAAAGTGTTTTCACAGTGGCTGTGGGAGTTATCTCAGAGTATATTTTGAGTGTTAATATTTTCTTGTTTTCACTTTTTGTTTAGTTGGGTTACAACAGTAAATCACTCAGACCGGAAATAAAGCTCTTTATATGCTTCTTCTTTGAAAAGAAACTCTGGAGTACAAGGTTTGGGTTTAAAAGAATTTTTACATGCTAGATTTTTATCAAACGAACTGAAGTCTTGTCCATTATTGTGTCCTAAATTTGAAATCCCAAGGGAAATCTTGAATTCGTAGCCCTCATGTGCTCTTTACACAGGGCACTCCATTGTTTCTATGCACTGAATTTAGAGTACCAATGGCGTTTCACAGGCTACGCTGCATCGGAAGACAGCATTTTGTTAAAAGAATCAAAGACCCACACAGTACGAGAAAACAAAGTCTTGGACAATGCTAAAACAATATCAGTTCCCCGTTTGCATCAGCAGTATTTGTGGATCTTGTCAGCTTTATCTTAAATGAAATGAACAAACAAACAATTAAATCCACGTTTGTTCATGACGAAACTGTGAGAGCTCATGTTTTTTTTTTTTTGTCAACAGTGAGAGCGCATTTTAGAAGAGTTATAGTATCCATAAATACGTCGGTTTCATTCAATTTCATCATTCCTGGGACATCAAACAAGATAGAATACACACATGCACACACAAAATGTAATGAAACCAAAACCTTAATCTCAAGGCAGCACTTTGATATATTCCCACATCTAGCCTTTGGTAAGCTGCAAAGTGCAAATATCAAGTAAGGCAGAAGGTCTGATCTGCATTGGACCTTCATCTCAAGCATGCCTGCAATGTGAATCCAAAAGGGCAACGGATTCATAGATATGAGAGGCAATTCATCTTTGCCATGTTGGAAGCTGTCAACAATGGATCTTATAACATAGTACATCTGAGCCATCCATTTGTCATCTTGACGGTAGAGATGAGATTCTAAGAGGAAAAGGACGGAGAGGGATTCTAAGAGGAACTGAATCCGTGAAGAATCTTTAAAGAACAAACAAAAGTGGGAGAGGAATCAAATGTTAAATCTAATGGTTAGAAAAGGAAGAGGATGGGAAAGGAAAAGGAGAGGTTCATATCCCAATGTAAGTATTTGTTATCAGATTCTTTAGCGTAGAAGTGATATATGGATCCAAATTAAATATAATGGAGTTACCTGCAACATGCGTGGCAAACACTGACTGTTGTTTTCTCTTCGGTTTATTCTGTCCCATGTAGTGTTGTCAGCTAGCTACTTCCATGAGAATGAATTGATGACATTGACCTTCCTGATATGGAAGCAGTAGGGCTGATAACTTCTCTTTCAACAAAGCCATACGTACTTTTCCCATTTATCATCTCTACAGCTATTTGAGAAACTTCAACAAACCATTCATCCTCTGGCAGGACACTGCAGTAAAATACTCAAGGTTCTTAGCTTCAAGTGGCAGATGGTAAAGGATGGGCAGATGAAATGAATCATAAAGAAGCACACAAAAATATGGTTGACAAAATTTTTGATGAAAATGGAATGAAATGGTGACATAAGACTTTTAATACCAAATTAAAATATTGGCTGTCTATTAGGACATTAAGCAGTATGATTCCCATTAATTTGATCATGTAATACTTTTATGATTTGTCATTTACATATAAATATGAACATTTAATACATGTAAAATTCTGTTTCTGTTAAATGGATGTACCTGTTAGGATCCAACCCAGAAGCAGCAACGGCCTCAATGGCCCTAGCAATCATGTTTTTAATAACTTGGGAAAGCTGACGAGACAAATAACGACCTTGGGATGCAAATATTATCACAAACTGCATATCCAAATAAAGCTGCACAATTTTATGAAACAAAAAACAGGTGAGTTTGGGAGTATTTACGCAGGAAACCAAAGTCTGTTTGATGCTTTGATACAGAAAGAAAAAGAAAACAAAAAAGGATGAAAAGAAAAAAGAGGGGGTGTTAATTGTACGAAAAAGAAATGACACTCAAGTTATTGCCTAACTTAAAAAAGGTAGATGAATTAAATAATAATAATTAAAATATAGCAAATATTGCCCAAAAAAATCATTTTCATCTCATGAAAACTACCTTTAAAAGTGACCAGTGTTTTCGAGAACTCTTAGAGCCATTTTCATAACAGGTGTACATGTTACATGTAATTAAGTAAAAAAGAAAAGAACTTGGAAAATTTCAAGAGATGTCAATCAACAAGTATTGATCCTAGTGAAAATGCTCGACTCCAATTAAGCACAATGATTGGGATTCAAGTTTATACAACAACAACAACAACGCCTAATCCCGCTAGGAAGGCTATGTGGATCAAACAACATCATTGTGCTTTATTATAAACCATATCCCTGGATGGATTATTAACCAAAAGATCTCTCTCTATAACTTCCCTGAAAGTGCGTTTCAGTCTCCTTTATCCCTTCTCAAAGGACTTCACACGGTTTGGTTCATTTTCCTTACGCAGATTCAAGTGTATACATGTACAGAAAATCCTTTTGAAAGAACTTCTAATTTAAGCTTGACAGAGGCTCGAGTCAAGATTAATCATAGGTTGAGGGACCTAGTAGGTTCGTGTTTTATGAACATTAGGAAGTCACACACCAAAAAAAGTAAAGAAAAAAGTTTCAACTTTCAACAGATATCCATTTTGGTGTTTTTAGAGACACCTAAGTATCTTTCAAAGCAATTTGTTAACAAAAAAATAATGGAAAATTCCGATACCCATCCTGCATTGATGCTTTCCTTACTTGATAATATCACAATAATATTAAGGGTTAAGGTGCAAAAACACTCACAAACTTTTACGAAAAGTGTATCTTGCACCATATAATTTTAAAGATGCAAAAACACTCATAAACATTCAAAATGAGTGTAAAAATATCAAAACCATTGAATCTATGGTGAGGCTCACATTATTTTTCTATATGCATATTTAGCGGTGTCTGGTTACATTTAATGGTCATGATATTTTTGATTTTATGTTGAATGTTTATGGGTAATTTTCCACTTTCGAAAAGCATATGGTGCTGAACGCACTTTTGGTAAAAGTTCTGGGTACTTTTACACCTTAACCCTATTATTAATTACTGATAATTTAATCTAATAGTTGATAATATGTGAACCAAGCAAGTCACGGGAATATTTTGGATGTGCATAAGAATTGTCCTAGTTAACTATGCCAAACCTTTTCTTTTGGGGAGTTTCAACATTATTTTTAAATCCTTATAAAACTATAGTTTAAAATAGCTTTTCCATCTAGTTATATAAAATATTTAACGAAGACTCAACCTACTTTAGGAAGTAATTTTTTAATGGAACGAAAATTTCTTTAGCATCCAAAACGCATTAGTCCTTAGTTGATGATGATTTCAAAAATTGAATAAAAACAGTTTTAAATTCATCTAACTTTGACCAAGTTAACATCATATTTTGCATGCTAAAGAATGCACCTATTTAATTATAACAAGCCTTTTCTATTGGGGATCTCCGGCATCATTTTAACATCCTTCTAAAATAACTTTGCTGTATAATAATATACTTAACAAGCAGTTAACTTTGGAAAGCTATTTGTCAAATACTTGGAAAATTCAATGTTATCCAATGGATATAAGATTTTTCCTAACAAATGTTCAAGATTAAAGTCATCACAAGAAATGAAGAAACAAGCCTATAAATGAGTGTACTGGAACAATCAACAAAAGTAAAATAAAATTTACCTGACGAAGGCCAAAAGAACCTAAAGGCACTTGACCTGCCTCAATCTCATCCCAGAATGCTTGATCTTCAGAAAGCCACAAAATCATTGTTTCTGACATTCTCATTAGTAAAGTAGTAGCAAACCTTTCCCTACCCACAAACATATCTGTAGCAATGCTTGCCATTCGAGAAAGTTTTAAAAACATCTCCTACAAAGTCATGCAGTAAAGGGCTAACCTTTAGGATTTTGTGGGGGAAAAAATAATACTAATGATTAAAACAAAAAGGGAAACCCACTACAGTTTGCTCAAAATTGGGGAAAAAAACTATACACGATCCAAGCAAGTGTAGCATAAAAGGGGGAAGTCAATAAATTTGGTTCATAGGTTAACGCTTATGTATAATGTACTTATGAAAGATTCCTTAGGTAGACCTTATCCTCAAAAAAGTTTGAGACGTGCTTGGTGTCACGGGCTTAGTAATTTACTTGATGAAGCACCGTGCGGCCTAGCAAAATTCACCCAAATCCTCACTCTGAACTTGTTAATAAGCCTTCCAAAGACTTAGCTTAGTTTTGAGAACTAAGGAAGTCTAAAGAGAGAAACTAGAGAGATATGGGGAACTTGGGAGAATGCTTGTATTGCTCTCAAATGCTTGGTTATTACAACTCAACCCCTTGGGGGTATTTATACTACTCTACCTCCTCAATGGACGGTGGAGATCGATTCGATCCGACGACTTACATTCGCCTTACATAACTCTCTTCCAAAATATCTAGATATTTATGTATAAATATCTAGATATTTATACATGTGTGGAATTTGTGGAGAATTCTAGAAAGCTAAAGAATAAACAAATATATACAAGAGAATTCTAGAGAAGTCTAAGGTTCTCTAGATTTGTCCATGACATTGGGCACAAGCCTCAAGGAAAGCCACCGCAATAAAGTTGTTTATTTTACTCCAATCTCTCTCACTCATTCGTAAATGTAATTCACAGATTAGATGGTAGGAACTATTTAAGGGGGAAATTGCAAGCAATCCATTAACGAATAAACATACAAACATATCAAAGATGTGTGTATCCCACAAAAATTTTGTTTGACATGCTTATATGTTTCTTCATGATCAATTTTATCTACCCTTCTCATTATGTGTCTTTTCCCAAAACTTTCTTGGATTCCGTAGAGAAATACATATTAATATGGTTTTAGTCTATCTCCTATTACTCTACTTTCTTTCTTGTCTTGTCTTTTCCTGTCCCTTTTTTTGGGTGCACAGAGAATTTTTCACAGTGAAAGCAAATTTACCTGAAAAATCGGAGAAGGAAACCACTCAGGCTCCTCTTCATGACTATCCATACTCAAATACATCAATGCATTCAAACGAGTGTACCCATCTTCTGTGAAAATGAGTTCAAGAGCATGCTGCCTGCAGAAGCTATCTCTCAGGCGATCAACTTCACGTTGTAGCCTTTTCTTCAGCTCTCTCTGCTCAGGAGCTGCTCTTTTCTGGGATTCATCACTTTTGGTGCTTTGGAAAACCTTAATGACGGAACGTGGAATCAACTCATCTGCCAGCAACAAGGCATTTGCCAGCAATGCCACTTGTTGTGCTTCTGTCTCAGCTACCCTAACAATTTTTGGCCCTGTGCCTTCCAGATTCTCAGTTTCCACTGAACTTGGCAGTGCATTTATTAGGAGATTGACATAGGATTTAAACAGTTGAAGAAGACCTTCATATGCAAGATTATCCAAGTCTAGGAATTCTAGAGGCCCAACATATTCGAAAAACTCCTGAATTCAGACAGTGGAAAGACGTGTCAAGGAAGAACCTAAAGCCAAGAATACAAGCACAGCACAGGTAGGTGATGAAGAAGAATAATAAATAATACTAATAAAATAAAAAATAGAGCGAGCATCAATGATGAGTAACTGATGTTCTAATATCCAACTGGTTGTCCCTAACTTTCAGGATGAGATTGGTTTTTGCGAAGTAAAAGAGCCAAGCTCAACATTGCATTTCAATTTTTTACTACAAAAATATTCTCCTGACATGATACGAATGTAAACATGTCAAACTAAAAATATAAAACTGACAACACATATACCTTGGCATGTGCGTTAGAGTGGTATTCAGATCATAACTAATCTTAACTCCTTTGCAAGTGCACGAAAATTATAAAAACAAATGAATTGTCAAACCAATAAATAATAAAATAACAGTATATTCTATCCAGCTTTTATATAATATAAGATATAAGATCGTACAATACGATATAGTGATTCTGACACTTCCCAATTAGCAATCCGCATCTCAAGGGGAAAAATTAACAGTATCCTATATTCAGAAAGTTCTAATTGATGATACGATGTTGAACCGCATAAACACATCTTCTAACATAGTTTGACATACTCTACTGAAACTTAATCTCAATCAAGAGAATGGAACGCAGCAAAGATCGAGTTTATGACCAGTGGTCATAAAAGCTCTAATATCACGTCAAGATCTACTTCAACTCTAAAGTTTAAATCTTTAGTGAAAACCATTATTCATTTTCTTAATATCTCAAAAAAGAGCCAGTAAGGGTAAGAACCTGAATCATTGAGTTAAACTTGTGAGCACTGCTAGAAAGCTTGAGTGCTTGGGATGTGCTCGTCAACGAAGCAGTAGAAGTTAATCCAGAAAGCCTGCTGCTAGGGGAATAAGCAAGCAACCAATCATCTGCAGCAGCCCTAGCAGCACAGCATTGTTCGATTCTTATCAAGTTTGTGTTCAGTGCATTCTCGACAAAAGGCCTGAATTGTTTCAACAACACAGGAGAAAGTGCTAACCCTTGAGCCTCTACGATGTAACAGTGGCTCAAGCAAACGCGAACACAGTCAGAAGAAACTCTCAAGCTCCCAGCAGATGATGTAGATAACAGAACATGTTTCTTGATGAGAGAGATGAGGTGGTCAGCCTGCTTTACAGCCCAAGTCACTAACTCAGAAGTATATGCAGGCTCTTCTTCACCAAACACTGTCAGGGAATCAATCATTGCTTGTGAAATGGAGGAAAACACATGCTTTGAGAGCTTGGCTGTGTATGCTCCTCCACTATATGAGACAGACCCAAGACTCCGCAGGGTACGGTGTAACTTTTCTTGGTGAGAGTTCAGGACTAATGTGTGTGCACGAGGACCATCTCCTAGATGTTTTAAAGCTAAAGCGGATGAACGAAGTTCTGAACTGCGAGTTGAAGGCTGGCATATAATTTCTGCAAGCTGATCAGCTAGCTCTTTTCTATGTTCTGTAATAGCAACTTCTAATGCAACTAACGCACTTGGACATAAAGCTTTTTTGTCTCTAATTTCTGCTACCATCGCGTCTCCTTCTTCTAAGGAAGTCATAGCTTCTTCTATCCTTTTCTCGGCTAATAGGACTTCAAGCTTCTCAAGGTACCCTATAAGCAAATTCTCTGTCTTGGATTGGTCTGCTTTTTCATTAAGCATGTCCTCTGTATCAGAATCTTTGGCTGCAGAGATCAAAGAACCGAGCTGGCTTCTGTCAGCTAATCCATGAATCAAAGCAGCCTTTGTGGATAGGAGATTTCTCATGGAAAGCAACTCCCCCTCAAGATCTGAGATCTCTTTTGATGTACTATAAAAAGATTGCATATTGCATTAGGCACTTGATAAAATAATAGATCGTATTTTTTGTAACAATTAAGAAAGCCATTCTCAATCTCCTTAAAATTTGCCACATATATGTATATCAATGATGAACCTCACTAAGAGTTGTACAAGACGTGTAGTTTTAAGATATTATGTGGTTGCGAAGTTACATAGGATTGGATTGTTGCAATCTCATATAAATGTTATAATTATGAGTGTCAATTCTACCAGACTTTTATGCAATGGGTGTGATCAAGATGCAATAACAAAATTACCACAAAGCTCAAGTTGCAAAGCTTATTCCGGATAAAACAAATAATAAAGATACAAGTAAAAATATTAGAGATTAGTTTACTAAAAGTGTCTTTGAAATACTTTGGAATATCTTTATAATTAGTTTAGTTCAATAATCTTTTTATTTAAGTTCATCTAAATTTTTCTGAACTAATTTATATTTGAAAGTGCGTGAAGCAAAAATTAAAAAAAAATAAAGAATGCCTTCCTTTCAAGCAAACTAGAGGCTGAGGAGGAGCACATATTGCTAGTTGAAATAGCAGCCATTGTTTCATAATGAAGGAACTTCTGGATTTATCTGTCCTTCATAGCAGTGAGCTTCAATATCTGACAAATTCTATTTGCAAATTGTGAAGAAATGTTTGTCTTGATCTCTAATTTGGAACTTACCGTATGAAGGCTGAATAATTAGTAAGAACACTTTTGCGCATTTCTTCTGCTGAAGCCCTTTTCAACTCATGAAGGTAATTGCAGGCAATTTTTATATCCTGTCAACAACGCGAACACAGATTGAATATAAATATACAAAACAAGCAGTAAACTTTTAGCATTACTTAATCATCAATATCATTTACTGGCATAAAAACTTGTATGGTCTGTACCAAACTTATTTAGGAACACATTGAACAAGGAGCCAGTGACATCCATGAAGCACTCATATATCATTGTAGCAAATCTGTGATCAATGTGTGTGTGTGTGTGTGTGAGAGAGAGAGAGAGAGAGATATGTGTGTGTACCAAAGACACCATATAGTTCACATTGTACGATGAGTTTTATCGTATAGTGTTGTAACTGATACGCATCTCTAATTGTGCTTATTAACGGAACACTGTGATTATTGTGCAATGGCACTTGGAACGAAACTAGTATCATTCTTTTAGGATTTCCTAAGGACTTATCGGCAGTATTCTTATCTAGATTATTAGAGTCCCAAAACTTTTCTCCTGGACATTTTAACAGGTAAATATGAAGCTGCGACAAATAGGTTCAACAAAAACTACAAGGACAGCCTAAAAAAAACCAAATTGATATAGTCTTGCCCAGATAGCGAATCCTTCAAACACACCTTGTAGTCAAATTAACTAAAGATATTAGAAAGAAAAAAGATGCAAAAAACTGTTTTAACTCACGAAACTTTGAGAGAAATTATTCTTTCTAGCATCTGATAAAGAAATTAAACCACACTCTTACAATAAATTATTCTTTCTAGCATGTGATAAAAAAAAATTAAACCACTCGTTTCTAGGTCCATCAATGGCATAAATAATACACACATTTTCCCCAAAATCAGTAATGGAACCCACATTTAAAACATGGAATTTATCAGTACGCAAAAAGAAGAAAAATGGGAGGCATAGAAACCAAACCTTCTCGGCCATGCTACGAGATTTGGTAGTGATGTATTCATTGGGATCAAAGGAGGAGCTCTTGAAGATCTTTAGCTTATCGCTGAGGGTGAGATTGGCCTCGAGCTCAGCGGAATCTCCTATACTCGATGAAATTGATCCTCTCGGGGTCGAGTATGGGGTGTGGTCCATCGTTTGGGTTCTCTTTCGAGGTGTAAAAACGCAGAAAATATATTCGATCTGGTTAAATGTGATTCATTTGATGAGATTGAAGAAGAATGGGAGAATCACATTGAAGAAGAGAGTTTGAATCCGGAATCGGAAACAAAGGCGGCAAAAATGTTGCGTAGCCATTCCAATCACGTATGACTCGTTTCAGTTGTTTTCCCGGCTTATGAAAAGGTAACATTTTTAATTTAACTTAAAATATGAAATAAAGAATACGAAAAATTACTGAAAATATTCTCATTTCAAAATTTATTATTGAATTTCCAAATGCATCTGAAATTTATTTTAGAGGCGGATGTAACTCTTCTTCAGTTTTATACCGTTTACCTTTAACTAGATGCAAAACAAAGTATATTTGCTTATAATTTAAAATATTTTGCACACCCGCTTATGTGTGTGTATTTTTAAATTACCTAATAGCAAAAATAATAAATTCAATCCCATCGACCTACTGTCTAATCACCCTCTCTGTTTAGCTAAAATATTATTTATATCAAAATCATATTTTTCTAAATATGATTAAATTCTTAAAATACTCTAGGTATCAAAAAATAAATTTAGTATTAGAAGTTAAATGAAAATAAATTATTTTATTTATTTAAATAATTTCAGAAGCACCCTTTCAGCTTTCTCTTTCTCTCCAGCACTCCTCTCCCCTCTCACTCCGCCAGCGACGCTCTCCCTCTCTCTGTTGATGGGACGTGTGTGTGGGAAGTGAATATGGGTGTGTGAAGTGAGTGATGGGGATGTGGAGTAAATACACCCACAGTTGGCGCCCTCTGACCCTTTTTTTGCCTTGCACTTCACACAAACCCTTTTGAGAACACAAGATCACTATGAGCACTTCACACAATCACTCTGCACCATCCGTCTGAGCACGTAAGATCACACTTTGACCATTTTTCTTAAAAAAAGGGTGCCAGACGGTGCATCACCAACCCTCTTTTTACTGCCACACGTTAGCGTGTGGTAGTATCATTCTATTTTTGACAGCGAAGGTATATGAAGATTTCAAGTGTCATTTGGTCCCGCATCTCTCTCTCTCTCTCTCTTTCAGGGTGAAAGCAGACTAAGCAAGGTGTGAGGGTGCAAGAATGCAAAAAAAAAAAATATAAAAAATAAAATAACTCGAGTTGCTTTTTCTTTTTAATGAGAAAGGTCAAAATGTTAATTATACATTTAGATTTAATTAAATCCAAGTTCCCCAGGACTTTAGATTTTTTTTGGTGATTTTCTGGGACCTTACGTTGATAAAATCCCTTCTTGGGGTGTGTGTAATTTTCCCAACTAAGAATCCCACTGCACAAAATTGGTTTATTACAAAGGAGAAGATTTGGGTGTGTTTGGAAAAGTGTTTCAACGTCCAAACGTGCGTTGTACAGTGCCATAAGCTGGATGCATGCTCTGTTCCGTTCGTTTGGGAAGCCTTATCGAAATAAGCTGCTTGTGCGCACAAGTTCCTTCTACCGAAAAGCTTAAATCGCGAGCTTCTCAGCCAACGCTTGCAGCGGACAACCTTCACCTAACGCTGCAACCTTCATTACTCTCCTTTGTGTGCAAATCCGTCTATCCCTCCAACTCTCAGTTCCCAAATGCTCAGCAGAGAACCAC
>JANTPZ010091434.1:0-16606 GCA_025593235.1 Vachellia pachyceras
GCTGAGGTCCAGAAGATATTGGAGCGAGAACAGATTGCCAAGTTCAGATGGTATCTCTCTTGTTAAATTGTTATGGCTCAAATTCAAGCTAATTAAACCGCCACAGTTACTGAGCTCTTTTGGTATGCTTCCAGTGAGGTTGTTATCTGATAAATCAAGATAATAAAGACGCCCCAGTCTGCCAAGACTCTGGGGGATTTCTCCTGTCAAATGATTACTGCTCAAGTTGAACAAGTAAAGTTGCCTTAGATTTCCCATTTCTGGTGGAATGCTGCCGGTAAATTGATTGAAGTGGAGGCTTAGATACTGTAATTGGCTTAACGAACTCAATTCAGATGGAATTCCCCCCGAAAGTTTGTTACTATCCATTTCTATCTTGGTTAAGTTCTTGCATTCACTCCATTTTGGGGAGAGTTCACCAACAAACTGATTGCCGCTGAGTGTGATGGATGTAAGACTTGGGTAAATCCCAAATGCTTCTGTGATGTTATCTGTAAATTGATTTCTTTCAAGTTTCACCTTTGTTAATGCTGAACTATTTCTCAAGCACTCAGGCAACGGTCCTGAAAAACTGTTATTATTCACCCTTAAGTCCACGAGTGCAAAACCGCTGCACAAATCAGGTGGCAATTCTCCGGAGAAGCTATTATTTGAAAGAAAGACCTGTCCCAAATCAGGGCTATACTTCCCAAAATCTCTGGGAATGCTGCCCGAAAAATTGTTGGTGAATACAGAAAGATTCTGTAGCTTTTTTAACTGGGAAATATTCTTGGGCAACGCACCGTGGAGAAAATTACTATTGATATCAAAAGTTATCAATGAATTAAGGTTTCCAATTTCCATGGGGATGGTTCCTGAGAGGTTATTAGAGGCAAGGGTTATAATTGTAATGTTTTGAAGTCTCCATATGGTTGAAGGAATTGGACCCGAAAATTTGTTTGAAGAAAGGTCTAAATGTCTCATTGCCTGCAATTTCCCGATCTCGGGAGGAATAGAGCCAGAGAATGCATTGTTGTATAGAAAAAGGTAATCGATTTTTGTCAATAGGCCAATCGATACAGGAATTTCTCCCATGAATTTATTGTTTTGAAGTTGCAAAGAAATTAACTCAGTCCATTTAGAGATCAAGGAAGCAGGGATTTGACCTGTAAAGAGATTATCTGATAAACCCAATTCTCTAATTTTTGTCAGATTGGATAACGACATAGGCAAGGAACCAACCAAAGAATTCGCTGCTAGACTCAGGTAGGTTAGATTGGTACAAAAACCAAGTTCAGAAGGAATGGTAGAATTTAAGGAATTGTGGCTGAGATCAAGACGCTCCAAGCCACTAAGCTGGCCTAGAGAGGTAGGAATTCCCCCCCAGAGCAAATTCTCGTTCAATTCAAGAACTTGTAGTCCAGATATTAATCCTATATTCGTGAAAATGGAACCTATCAATTTGTTAACACCCAAATGAATTTCTTTGAGATTGGAAAGCTTGAACAAGTTTGATGACAAGTGTCCTTCCAGCTCACAATTGCTCATATTGAGGAATTCTAGCTTTTGCAGACGGGTATACAATAACTCTGGTATTTGACTAATCGGATTGGAGGACATGTCTAGAAATGTCAAATTTCGACACTCTAGAATGAAGCTTAGAAATTCAGAAGTGAATGTATTGAGAGCCAAACTGAGGTGGGTTAAGGAAGACATGCCTGAATATTTTGACCAGTCAGGAGGATTAACAAAGTAGTTTGATCCAAAGTCTAGGTACCATACCTTTTGGAGGTTAGTGACCTGATAGGGTATGGTCCCATTAAGGTTGTTGTAGTATAAACTCATGTATTGAAGCTCTTTCAGCTGGTCTAGCTCAGCAGGCAGAGTTCCACTTAAAGAGTTGTTTCCCAAGTCCAGGAGAATGAGCTTGGAGAGGTTAACAATAGCAGATGGAATTGACCCGCTGAAACTATTGTTACTGAGGTCCAGGCGGGTGAGATTGGGGAGAGAAGTGAAATCCAAACCAGTAAGTGTGCCTGTAAGATTGGCTTTCGAGACGTTTATCTCTGAGACTGTTGTATTAGTGCTGTCACAGACTATGGCGCCCCAATTGCAGAGGTTGTCCATATTGGTGAGGGACCATGAGTTGAGGGTAGACGGAAGAGAAGGAGACAGACTGTTTTTCCATTTCACTAGAGCTTCGGCTTCTGTTCTCAGTGACGCAGTTATCTTCGATGGAAGAAAACAGAGCAAGAGTACGTGAAAGAACAGAGCAGAAGCCTTGTGAAAGCTTGCCATGCTTCGCCGTTGTGTATGGCTTGGCTTCTCAGTGAATGATTACATGCTCTGTTTTCCCCGCCTACTCAAGCTTCTTAAAGAAATGTTTTTCCTTCTCTTTTCTTTGTGATTATAGTCAAACCCCAGTTTCTATCACGGTGTCTATCTGAACACAATCAGAAAGCTACAGGGATGGTTCACATTATGAGGTGAGCAATGCCAATGAGATTGATTAAAAGTTCTTTGACAAATCCTGGCTGAATTAATTTATTTTGATGTACCTGCTGCTTTTTCTAATTTTACGCGGTCTGCTGACTGCTGATTGTTTTTTGGACCAGATTTAGAGTTGACTCAGGAAGCTTCTGCCTGCGACGATGGAGTTAGAGGACCGTTACCTTTTTACAAATTTCTTATTAATTCCAATTGAATGCATAAATTCTAATTCAGACATGCATTTTTATCAGATCTTTAATAAGATTCAAAACCTTATTAGAGATTTATGGATGTTGTTAAAAAGATTATAATACCCTTGTCATTAAAAAAATTGAAGTATGTGTGTGCCGATTTTTTTAACTATAAATTCCGAAAAACTCTTCACTTGTGATGCTAAAATCTATGTCTCTTTAATTTATTGAGATTTCAACTTTTAATTTTTTATTTGACTTCCAACAATATTGAGAAAATATTCTAATAATTTCTTTTTTAAAAACCCTAATTTTTAAATTGCTATTTTGTTTTGAATTTTTGCAAAAAAACAATTGCCTTGGCAGGTTTTTACAAAAAAATTATTTTGAATGAGAATTTGTATATTGATATCTTGTTTTGAATTTATTTATTTTGTTCTGAATTTTTTTTACTATTGCATTCCATTTGTGTTTCTTATATTATTTTTAATATACAAAGAAGCAACCAGTCATATAGTAATTATTATGATGAAAAAAATTATATTGCGCTCATACTTCCCAATAAAACTAAAATGGAGAAAAGGCACCAAGTAACGTGAAAATGTTTTGACACGAAAAAGTAAAAAATAAAAAGAGTTCGGTTAAAAAAGATATAAAAGAAATGATATACAAGTAAAATCAAAAAATTCAAAAATATTATACATCTTATTATATATTTAATAAAAATGTTTATACAAATTAAAATTTATGTATTTTTGCTGGATTGATATAGAATTCGCAGCTTTTTTTTTAATTCTTTCACACATGATTCTCAACGAGGAAAGTGGGATCCGTAAATTCTTTTCAGAATCTGTTGGAAGAAAGGAATTTATAGATTCCGAAAATAATTTATAGGTTTTGAGATGGTTTTTTTGAATTTTGAAATGATCATGTTTTAGTTTACGTACAAAAATTAGGAAGAACTTTTTTCCAAATGCACGTTGAAAAGAGTATAAATGAGGTGATACACTCGACGGATATTAGAATTTCTCGGCTAATAAATGTGAAAGAAGATATGTGCCCTTGGCTATGGGCTTACCATTATCGGGCTAGCTTTTTCGATCCTTCTGTTTCTTTATTTTCAGCTAGACCTGTCTAGTGTGGCCCATGAGAGCCTCAGATTATCCAGTATGGTGTAGGCGGCCTCTCTGCGGTGGGATGAAATCCGTTTTTAACTGGTAAGATCTATTTATAATTCAATTTATACTACAAAGTAGATCTTATATTAAATCTGGATAGGAGTATTATGTACTATTGGTTCTTGGTGGACGAAAAGGATGATGGGCTAGCATGCCAATCACAAGGCAACAAGCTTTTATATCAAATAATTGTGACAAAAAAATGGGGGAATTGAATTATATGCAGCTTTTGTTTTGGAGCTACCTGTCATGCTGATGCCTACATCAATTAAACAATATTCATGGTTTGCCGCCTGTCCTAATTCACTGCTACGCATGCCGCTCTGGCTAAACTGAATAATATATAGAAGCTGAATATGTTAGTCGCATGAGGTTTAATTTGACTAGAACAATGGGTTTTTATGGCGAAGCGGTTGTAAAAGTTTAACGCATGATCAATAGTATTTTTTTGTAAAATGAGATAATCTCCTTCATATGTTTAGCTCGACTTGCGTAAAAGTACTTCTCTACCACGTTCTCAAATGTACACAATAAGGATGAGATATATGTAGTGGGAACTTATACAAGGGTTGAAACCTTCCTCATATATACACATATATAATAAGTAAACAGACGAAACTGAACATAGTTTTAGGCTTTTAGTGAGAAACCTTTTTCCTCTAGCCTATTTTCTATAACAGCTGGGTATGGTGTAGCATAAAAAATTGTAATATATTTCACTCAAGTGGTGCTTATTGTATGTAATTAACTAATGAATTGGATTGAAAAAACAATAATAATGCTTACTCAATCTGCCTCGGGCCATAGAGAAAGCTATGCATATATATACACACACAAAATGAGGAAGTTACTGGTCACAAAGCGTAACAGAATAATGGCAGAAGAAAAATGGGGTGCAATTGAGAGAGAGGATTACACAGAAGACGGTACGGTGGATCTAAGAGGACGACCCGTTTTAAGATCCAAGACTGGAAGATGGAGAGCCTGTTACTTTATCCTGGGTACGTACGTGTGTGTGTGTGTGTGTGTGTCCGCACCAAGAATATTACAGTCATATCGAGTTCAAGTAGAAGAATTCATAGTGATGTTGAGTTTTAAACTATTATATGACAGGGTACGAGGTGTTTGAGAGATTGGCGTACTTTGGAATATCAGGAAACCTGGTTCTATATCTAATAACAAAGAAGCTGCACCAAGGAACTGTCAAATCTGTAGACAACGTCACCAACTGGTCGGGTACTGTTTGGATCACCCCACTCGCCGGTGCCTACGTCGCCGACGCCTATCTCGGCCGATACTCCACTTTTCTCATCGCCGCCCTCATTTATCTGTTGGTCTGATTTACATATACACACTGATTAATTAGTCTCTCTGCATCTTCATTGTCTGTTGTTGATGTGTTTCAAAATAACAGGGACTTTGCATGTTGACACTGACTGTTTCATTAAGGGTATTGAGGCCGCCGCCGTGCAGTGAAGGCGGCGATGTCGTAGAAAGAACACAACATTGCCAGAAAGACAAGTTGGTATGTTCTTCTTGGCTTTGTACACCATCGCAATTGGAGCTGGTGGAACCAAGCCCAACATCTCAACCATGGGCGCTGACCAGTTCGACGACTTCGAGCCTAATGAGAAACTCCAAAAACTTTCATTCTTTAACTGGTGGATGTTTTGTCTCTTCTTCGGTGTTCTTTTCTCCAGCACTTTCCTCATCTACGTCCAAGATAACGTGGGTTTTGCCCTAGGCTATGGCCTTCCCACACTTGGGTTCGCCTTCTCCATATTTCTCTTCTTGGTGGGCACCCCTTTTTACAGACACAAAATGCCCATGGGTAGCCCTATCAGCAGAATGATGCAGGTGCTTGTGGCTTCTGTGAGGAAGTGGAACGTACAGGTCCCCGTGACCCACAAGAATTGCATGAACTTACCACTGAAGATTATGCCCAGAACCAGAGACCAAAGATTGATCACACCTCTTCCTTAAGGTTAACATGTCAAAACCAAACTGATATACATGGGTTTTCATTCAGAATAAAATATAATGACGAGTCGACCTGTTTTATGAGTGCAGATTATTGGACAGAGCAGCGACGAAGACCGGTCAAACATCACCATGGATGCTTTGTACGGTGACACAAGTTGAGGAAACGAAACAAATGGTGAAAATGGTTCCTATTCTGATGGCAACATTTGTTCCAAGCATTATAGCAGCTCAGTCCAACACTCTTTTCGTCAGACAAGGCTCCACTTTAGACAGGAGCATAGGTTCTTCTCATCATTTTCAGATTCCTCCAGCTTCTCTTATTGCGTTTGTCACCATCTTCATGATGCTGACCATTGCGCTCTACGACATCGTTTTCATCCCCGTTGCTCGGCGTTACACTAACAACCCCAGAGGGATCACTTTGTTGCAGAAGCTTGGGATTGGCCTCGTAGTTCACGTCATTATTATGGTCACAGCGTGTTTAGCTGAAAGAAAGAGAATGAGTGTTGCAAGGGAGAACCAGGTTTTAGACGAGAAGGAGAAGATACCACTTAGTATTTTCATATTGCTTCCTCAGTTTGCTCTGGTGGGGATCGCAGATGCGTTTGTGGAAGTTGCGAAGATAGAGTTCTTCTATGATCAAGCGCCGCAGGGAATGAAATCTCTTGGGACTGCGTATTTCACCACCAGCAATGGGATTGGCTATTTTCTGATGAGTAGTTTTGTTCTATCAACTGTGGCTCATGTCACCCAGAGAAATGGTCGAGACAGGGGTTGGATTTTGGATAATCTAAATATTTCTCGTTTGGATTACTATTATGCATTCTTGGCCGTACTCTGTTTTCTCAACCTCCTTTTCTTTTTGATCGTTCCCAAGTTGTTTGTGTATAATGTTGAAGTGACACAATCCAAAAATGGGTTGGAGAATCCTAAAAAACATAACACTATGGCCTAAAGTTAAGCCAACACTTGTCACATAAATGCATGTCATGAATTATCTTTTGAAGATAATCAATAATCATTCCATTCATTGGATCCGTCATGATTTCGGTGGCCCTCTTTACGATGTGAAATACTAGATATTGCTTCGTGGCTGTAATTTAAAGTGGAGAGGCCAGAGCAAGAACATGAAGAAAGGACTTTCAACCAATATAAAATATAAAAAAAATTATAGTAAATTCTATTCTCATTATTTGTGAATGATGAATATTAAGACTTAATTATTTTTCAAATCCCGTACAATATATTTAATCTACATTTAGTTCGCGCACATCAATTGGCATCAATCACATATATAGTAATCAATTTTTTAATTATAAAAATATGAATATCCTTTCCCCCCTTTTCATTGCACATGCATGGCAGATATTTCTTTGAAAGTCTGCAGTTTAATTGGCTGAGGAGACCCACTAAAAAAACCCTAACTTTAAATATTACAGTACTGTTAGCTAGTGGTCATTAGTTGGCGGAGCATCTGATACTGGCTCAATAATTAAGGAGTGTGGCGTCATGGATGACTGGTGAGAGGCTAAATAATTGAAGTCAAAGCTATTCACTTGACTTTTTGTGAGATGCACTCTGCCTTAATATATATCCACTATTAGGAAGTAAACATGATGACCGAATTAAGAAATTGAATTGAAATGTTAAATATATCAAATTTCGTACGATGAACAAGTCAGCAACCCATCAAGTTGTACATACGAGTGCTGAACAATAACATGGGTTACTAGTACTATTATGATCTGAAATCTAAATTAAATGAGCTTATAAATACAAAAGCTGCTTCCTTTCAAGAAGCCCAAAACGAAGTTGCTTTCCCCTCTCTCCACTTCCCAGCAAAATGGCCATGGCAGAAGAAAAGGGTTTTGAAAACGTGAGAGACGACTACACTGAAGACGGTACAGTTGATCTGAAACGTAGACAAGTTTTAAGGTGCTCTTTCATCATAGGTAAACATGTCATCCTAGAGCTAGCCTTAATTATATATATTTATTGCCTGTTTGAATAGACTTCTCATTGTACTGAATTGTAACCACGTAGTTGCGGTCGTTTCCTTTCTCCGTTCCACGTACTAACCTCTGATATGGAGACGCGTGCGTACGTACGTCGTTTTCAATTTTTAGGGTATGAAGTGTTCGAGAGGTTGGCCTACTTTGGAATTTCGGGAAACCTAGTTCAGTACTTAACAACAGAACTTCATGAGGGTACTGTCAAATCTGCGAACAGCGTTAGCAACTGGACTGCTTCAGTGTGGTTGACGCCAATGGTTGGGGCTTACATAGCCGATGCCCATCTCGGTCGATATTTCACCTTTCTCATTTCAGTAATCATTTATCTTTTGGTAATGATATTTAAGAAGCTGAGATACATATCATATGAAGTTATATATTGTGATGAGGCATAAATTGGCTCGTGGATAATAACAACCAGTTGATGATTCAGGGAATGTACTTGTTTACGCTATCAGTTTCATTACCAGCACTAAGGCCGCCACCGTGTGCTGAAGGCGTCGTCAAACAAGAAGAATGCAAAAAGCGTCGTCATTGCAAGTGGGTATATTCTTTTGCGCCTTGTACGTTATAGCTGTAGGAACAGGTGGAACTAAGCCAACCATCTCAACCTTGGGAGCTGACCAATTTGACGACTCTGAGCCAAAGGAGAAAACTCAAAAACTCTCCTTCTTTAACTGGTGGATGTTCACTGTCTTCCTCAGCACCCTCTTCGCAAGCACTTTCTTAATTTACATGCAAGATAACGTGGCTTGGTCCCTCGGTTATGGGCTTCCAACTATTGGATTAGCTTTTTCTATATTGCTGTTTCTGTCAGGCACTCCATTTTACAGACACAGATTGCCCACTGATAGCCCTATAAAGAGAATACTTCAGGTGCTTGTAGCTGCTTTGAGGAAGTGGAAGGTACGACTTCCAGGTGACCCACGAGAGTTACACGACTTAGGTATACAAGACTACTCAAGAAACAAGAGGCATAGGATTCATAACACCTCCTCATTAAGGTTCGAATCCAATTAATATCACTAAGTTTGTTTCAGCAGATGAAAATTTATGTAATGATTGATGATCGTAGTCAAAATATGGGTGCAGATTCCTTGACAAAGCTGCAACAATGACAGGCCAAACCTCACCATGGATGCTTTGTCCAGTGAGCCAAGTTAAGGAAACAAAGCAAATGATGAAAATGATACCTATTTGGACTGCAACATTACTACCAACCATTGTAATATCTCAGGGGAACACGCTCTTTATCAGACAAGGAACCAAACTAGAACGTGGGTCCTCATTTCGAGATTCCTCCAGCCTCTCTTGCCGCATTTATACAAATCTTCTCGTTGATAACCATTTTAATCTATGACCGACTGATAGTTCCAGCGATTCGAAGACACACAAAGAACCCAAGGGGGATCACATTGCTTCAAAGACTGGGCACCGGTCTTGTGTTGCAGATCATCGTGATGGTCACAGCAAGTTTAGCAGAAAGAAAGAGTCTCAGCATAGCAAAAGAAAATCATCTTTTTAACCAATCTGATAAA
This sequence comes from Vachellia pachyceras, assembly GCA_025593235.1. Taxonomy (NCBI): domain Eukaryota; kingdom Viridiplantae; phylum Streptophyta; class Magnoliopsida; order Fabales; family Fabaceae; genus Vachellia; species Vachellia pachyceras. Next base: position 9,372 of record JANTPZ010091434.1, read on the forward strand.
ATCCCTCTAAGTGTTTTCATACTGCTGCCTCAGTTTGCTTTGATGGGTGTTTCTGATGCCTTTGTGGAAGTGGGAAAGATGGAGTTCTTCTATGATCAAGCACCAGAGAACATGAAGAGTCTAGGAACAGCATATCTAACGTCCATTGTAGCGATAGGTCATTTTCTGAGTAGTTTTATTCTGTCCACTGTGGCTGATGTCACCCAGAGAAACGGATCACACAAGGGTTGGATTTTGAATAATCTGAACGTGTCCCATTTGGATTATTACTAGGCATTCTTGGCCATACTCAGCTTTCTGAACCTTGTTTGGCTTTTGGTGGTTTCCAAGTTCTTTGTGTATAATGCTGACTTAACACAAACCATAATGAGCCTGGAGATGTTATGTTCATCCACAAAACCCTTGGAAGGTTAATTAGCACTTGCACTACCACCGGTTCTAGGGCAAACCCAACTTCTCTGTGTTTCCTCCATGATATGTGTGTGGGTGTGTGAGACAACAAAAATATGTTGTGCTTTGTATTATTAATAATTTAAATGTGAGAAAAATTCGATGAAGAAAATGAAATGTAATTTTATATTATATGTACAGGGATTGGTATTTAATTTAAGATTTATATGTATTCCAGCACCATGCGGCACGTAACTCATAAACCTAATCGATCAGGATCGTGGGAGTATTAAAAACATTGTAATCTCCTACGTATCTCACTAAAATATTAATAATCAAAATATTAAGATTAATAAGATTATCTTAATATTTATACAATCAAAATCATTTTTGACCAACCATTAAGTTTGCGTTTCAATAAGTAGAATAACGCTGAGACTTCTCTGAGGACATCAAAGAATATTTTAAGAAAAACAAATGATAATATAAATCTAAAGATAAGCGTAGGGCAAGATTATTTTCGATGTCTTTTTGGTTGACCCTTGAGGCCTTGACCATTCCCACTTAAATTTATGAACACCATTATGATGAATGCCTCAACAATGGAGGAAGGGCAATTAAAATCACTACCAGAAAAATGTCATTTAACGACTGAAGAATCCATCGTTAAATGACTATTTTCCATCAGAAAATTTTCATTTAACGGTAGAAAATATTAGCGACCCTTGTTTTAACGAAGGAATATAGCTATTTAGCGACGGATTTTCCGTCCCTAAATAGCATTTTCCTGACAGTGATTCTTTCCTCGTAACTCATTCTGAGATGTCAACAGCAATGTCCAACCAAATGTCAGAGATTAACATGTAACCACCAAATCAACAATTAATAAATATAGGGGCTCTTTAAGCAAAGCACCACCGTACCAACAAGGGAGAAATTATAAATGTATCTTAGTAATTAAAAATAAATACAATAATTTAAAATAAGTAATATATAATATGTCTTTTTTTATTCAAATACTCTTTCCATTTTTTCCATTTATTGCTTTTAATTAATTATAATCAATTTTTTGGTCAACGTGATCAAGTTAATTGTATCTTATAAAAATAATGAACTAGTTTACATGTCTTTTTGAAATTTAATGTCAAGATTTGAATTTTTCTCAGTTTCAGTTTATCAATAGTTGCTTGTATATATCAGTGGATCTCCAATTAATGATACGCTGTGGTTGAATTTTGAACAGGAGGGAATCACTACAAAATACAAATATGAGGTTCCAACGAAGAAACTTAATTACCCAAAAGTTTAAATGAAAATATTTCTTTTACTGAAAATTAATTACCATTGCATGCCCGTCACTGGTTATAGGGAGTTTTGGATGATTAATATTGTATAAGGAGCAAAACACAAATCTAACTTTTTTTAGTTTTAAAATAATTATGAACTGATTTAAGGATTTGAATATATTTAAACCATTTATTTTTATTTAATTTTAATTTTATTTATTCAATTTAAATCTTATTATTAGCACCCATCAACATAAAGTATAAAATATAGGGAATTCAGATTAACCTTAGAAGAGGAATCTTACTTGAACCTTTAAATTGAGTAATAAGATTAAAATTTATTTTAATTTACCTTTAAGATAGAAATATGCATACAAGACTCATATAATCGTATTAGAGTAAATTGTTCTATTTAATGCCTCTTGAATAACTATTTAAAGAATAATAGTTTTAATTTGAGAGGGGGATGTAGATGATTAGAAAATACAACATCTATTTATACTCTAAATTAAAAAAATGGATTATCCACTCTAGATTTTTTTGTGTCAATTAATATTTTCTACCGCATCAGAGTTAAATTTTTTAATTCATTTGAATTTATATTTTTATTATTCTTATTTTGATTTGATCAGCTTAAACAAAATTCAAGTTTTTAATGCCTACAAATTGAGTTTCTGTATACTAGTTGCGCAACTTGTACACTACACTTACAGTGTACAATTAAATTTTTGTAACTGTAAGTGAACCATCAAACATGCTAAGCCAGCACTTGCCACAATCTGATGCCCATTTGTCCATGCTAAGCCAAACAAACTAAATTTCGTTATGCTTTGGACTAATTCAAAAGTTAAAAAAAAAATCATCTGAAGTTTCTGGTCAGTGATTGTAAAGTTGAGCATGAAATAGTTAAGTAAAGGTACAAGACAATTTTACGTATAAAGTTTCTGATCACTGTTTGGCTTATATGACTAACTAATAGCCGGCCTTTTATGCCTCCCCCCAGAACAATCCTTTTACGTACGTAAAAAAGAAATGTTCCAAAGGGGAAGCGAGTTTCATTAGTCAATTTTACTGATAAGGTCATGGCGGCAGAGAAGATGATAATATCATTAAATAAGAAACAATTAGCTATTTGCAAACGAAAACTATGGCTATATATCAAGAATTAATGTTCATTTAAGAGGCAAATGTCAAACATTTAAAGAAATGATGTGCATGATGAGTACAAGAAGACAGCATCAAGAGCAAAACGCGATTCGGCAGTGGCCAGATGTGCCTTTGTTAGTTAGCTCATCCAAATTGTTCCGAGATAGCGTTGCTCTTAAACGCAAGGATACTTTTCTCACCCTTATAAAAAGAAAGGTCTAAAGAAGCTGAAAGCCTCACTTAGATTTCAAGCTATAATTCTCAAGTTTGCTCTTCCCCTCTCCTGCACAATGGCTATGGTAGAAGAAAAAGGGCCTGCAGAAGGAAAAGACGATTACACTGAAGATAGTACTGTGGATCTCAAAGGCAGACCGGTTTTGAGATCAAAGACTGGAGGGTGGAAAGCTTGTTCCTTCATAGCAGGTAAACGGCAAATTCAAACCAGTTTAAATACCATCTTTAGCATTTGCTTTTGAGAACAAGGAATGATATTAAATGTGTGTGTGTGTGTGTGTGTGTGTGTGTAGGGTATGAAGTGTTTGAGAGGATGGCATACTATGGAATTTCAACAAACCTGGTGTTGTATCTAACAACGAAGCTCCACGAGGGCACTGTGGAATCTTCAAACAATGTTACCAACTGGGCTGGAGCAGTATGGATGATGCCAGTTGCAGGGGCCTATCTAGCAGATTCATATCTTGGCCGATATTGGACCTTCGTATTTGCATCAGTCATATACTTTTCGGTAATAATAAAACATGAGATCAACTTTCTCCCAATCTTGAATGAAACTATTTTTATGATTATCTTCTTCTTCTTCCACAGGGTATGTGCTTGTTGACTCTCACAGTTTCCTTACCAGCACTGAGGCCACCACCATGTGGAGAAGGAGTCATCAAAGAAGAGGACTGCCAAAAATCATCGTCATTGCAAGTTGGTATGTTCTTTTTGGCCTTGTACATCATAGCAGTAGGCACAGGAGGAACCAAGCCCAACATCTCAACCATGGGAGCCGACCAATTTGACGACTTTGAGCCAAAAGAGAAATCCCAGAAATTTTCTTTCTTCAACTGGTGGATGTTCTGTATCTTCACCGGAACCCTTTTCTCCAACACGTTCCTGGTTTACATTCAAGACAACGTGAGTTGGTCCCTTGGTTATGGGCTTCCAACAGCTGGCCTCGCTTTCTCAGTGATAGTGTTTTTGGTGGGCACTCCTTTTTATAGGCACAAATTGCCTTCAGGCAGCCCTTTGACCAGAATCGCTCAGGTCCTTGTGGCTTCTGTGAGGAAGTGGAAGGTTCACGTACCAGAAGACCCAAAAGACCTGCATGAGCTAAGCTTAAACGAGTATGCAGGTAAGGGAAGATACAGAGTGGATCACACTTCTTCATTAAGGTAATCAAATTGCCGGTAAACTTGTTTTTTTTCGGGGGTTGAGAAAATCATTCATTAATAATATTTGAAGTTTAATTTGCTGCAGATTCCTTGACAAAGCTGCAACAAAGACTGGCCAAACTTCGCCATGGATGCTTTGTACAGTGACCCAAGTTGAAGAAACCAAACAAACGATGAAGATGATGCCTATTTTAGTTGCCACATTTATACCAAGCATGCTAATAGCTCAAGGGGGAACGCTTTTCATCAAACAGGGAACCAAACTAGACAGGAGGATGGGCCCACATTTTGATATCCCTCCGGCATGTCTTGCTGCATTTGTGACTATTTTCATGCTCATAAGCCTTGTAATCTACGACCGCGTTTTTATTCCTGTAATGCGGCGCTACACCAAGAACCCTAGAGGGATCACGATGCTGCAGAGACTTGGCATTGGCCTTGTGTTGCACACCATTATCATGGTAGTTGCCAGCTTGGTTGAAAGAAAGAGACTAGGTGTCGCGAGGGAAAAGCAACTTCTGGCAATCAAGGATGTAACCCCCCTTTCTATATTCATCCTCCTACCTCAGTTCGGTTTGGCAGGGATTGCTGATACCTTCGTGGAAGTTGCAAAGTTAGAGTTCTTTTATGATCAATCACCGGAAGGCATGAAAAGTCTTGGGACTTCATATTATACAACCGGTTTGGGAATTGGACATTTTCTCAGTTCTCTCATTCTGTCTACTGTTGCTGATGTTACCAAGAGAAATGGTGCCAAGGGTTGGATTTTGGATAATCTCAATGTGTCACATATAGATTATTACTACGCGTTCTTGGCCGTCCTGAGCTTTCTCAACTTTATCTTCTTTTTGGTTGTTTCCAAGTCATTCGTGTATAATGCTGATTTCACAGAAACCAAAACGAACGTGGAGATGGAGGATTCACCAAAGAAAACATCGTCGTCTCAGGAGAAGAGCGACCTAAGCCTTCAGTTTCCATCTCCACGGCCAGAGACAGCCAGCTACAATTAAGGCTAGTACTGTTTTATGTTGTGTGGAAACAAAGCTTTACTTTCCACATTTATCTTATTGTTCTGTGTGAATCATTTCTTAATTTGGTTGCCATGCCCTATTACAATCTTAATCAGGGGTAAAAGAGATATACATTTTCCTTCCCACTAATTTATATAGATCAAGAATATCAGAATGACCTTGTTATTAATGACTAAACAGCTCAAATACAGATACTGGTTGGCATATGAAGATCCACATGATACAATCAACTCTAAGAAAATGCAAATAATTGAGTACGACAGATGGCCAATGTTTTTTTTATTTACCTTACATCCCTATCATATCAAAGCTTTAGTAAAAGAAAAGTACACCATTTTACTTTTTTTTTTTGTGAATAAAATTTTAGGAAAGGGTTTGATTCACTCACGAATCAAGAATAAAGTACCTAACTCATGATCCACTAGAAACTGTTTCTGCGGGCACTAGAGCAAGCCAAGCAAGCCCTTTGGTCTGGCTACACAAGTGGGTCAACCCAACTTCACTTAGCTGTGGTAATGTCCTCTCAAGCACCGCGACTAAAGCCACAACTAAGTGGCATTCCTCAGGATCGAACTCTCTCCCTTTATATGAGAGTATTGGTCTAATCTCTTCGTCAGTTGAACCCACCCACGAGGGCTTAGTACACCATTTTACTTTGATGTCAATGTTATATCCCTAATTTAAAACCGGCTAATTAAATCATTCCTAGAACCAAGGGCCGGCACAGGTGGTATTTTCATGGAAAATATTAGTAAGGCACTTGAATATGTTTGTCGTTTAACAGCAGGTCATAGTCTCAGTCCTACAGTCTCGAACGTAGTCAAGGCTCAAGTTCAGTGGGACCCATCTATGCTTTCTGATATTCTGACCCTTAGTTTGCTTTTTTTTTTTTTTTAATCGTTTTGTCCTTCTAAGTGTTAACAGAATCGAAATATGTGAATGTGCATTTGGTTCAGAAAATAGAACTAACAAAATCGCATCTATTAATCCATTAGTAGTATAGATCTATGAGAAAGTGGCTTTAAATGAGCTCGGAAAACGAATTTAGGACGAAAAAAGAATTTAGAGCAAAATCTGCGGTTGGAGCCTCGGCAACTTGTCTTTATCAACAACTATGAATCTATTTGCAAGACCAACGGAAGCTATCTTTTGGTCATCTCACTGAACATCAAGTTCAACACCCTCCTCACCTCCTTTCCTAGCAGAATCTTCAGTCCCTTGCATCTCAATGTTGGTTCCATCCACCGTTTTGTCATCTACAGATGCGCCTGGAGACATTATCCCATCATATTTTGCGTCAGTTTCTATTTCGTATTCAGTATTCTCCATTTCAGTACGCGTGCATTCATCAACGGAATCTCTCTTCCTTTCTACAAGACCTAATGATTCTTCTATATTCAGTGAAACCGTTTCGGAATCGATAGCAATTTCTGACTCATCTTTGGCAACCTCATCTTCCTCTGCATCCATGTCATTCTCTGAATAACATGAACCATCTTCCGCAGAAAAAACAACATCACGTGCGGATTGGTTGGCCTCATGCAGCGCCTCTTCAAGTGTAACCACGTGCCCCTTGTGGGGAAATTCTATTTTCTCAATCTCCAGCAGCATTTGGATCGTCTGCGTAGCAGCATCAATCGCCCACCCGTCGTTATCGACATCTCTGAAAAGAAAATGAGAGGACACTATCAGAAGAAAGGTTGCATTGGGAAAACACTGATATTGAGAAAACATTACCTGAAAGGATCCAGTCCTGCTGAAAGAAAGGTTGATTTCATGAGTGAGACAAGTACCAGGGGCTCACGGGTAAAGTATCCTCCGTACATTGTAATTTCCATCAGAAATTGCACATCTAGAACAAACTGCTCAGCAAACGACAAGCTAATTAGATGGAAATCATAATTCTAGTTGATGGTCGCAATCCGAAGTTATTACATGAGAATTAATCTTCCATTCCACTCTACAGACAAGTTCAGGTAGTAGAA